>JALGBA010000107.1:0-40875 GCA_023970755.1 Azemiops feae
GAGGGCCCTGTCTGAGGTGTTTTCTTAAGTTTGTTTCTTGGAAGGACTCAAGTCCGGCTGGTCTGATTGTCACCTTGGTAACAGCTGTTCCCCCACCTTCAAGGCCATTCCCTATGTTTTCTATTGTAACTATAAACATGCCACAGCATCTGAATAGTTTCCCCAAGGCTTTCATTACTAACTTAATATATTTATTAAATTTATATGCCAATCATCTCACTATTCTAAGTGACTCACTCACCCACTCACTGTTTTATATCTTTGTACAGCCAAACTAGATTTTCTGACTCACACAAAGATTATAAGCAACTTCACAAAACCATGATTGCCAGTAAATCCTAGATTCCACATTATAAAGCATAAACTAATCTTTTACATATCACAGACCATGCTTTCCATTTTTGGGAATGTTGAAATTTGCAGGAAGTAGGGAAATAAGACACAATGGATAACTTGTGACATACAGGGAAAGCCTATGCACACATATACTCTTGTCTTGGGAAAGAGTTTCACTTCTTTATGTTATGTTTGTGTCCATCCTAGCCTAGGACGTGAATTTCACTCTGCCTGAGTTTCTACCCTCACAATGCTACAATTAATTCCCACAATGGAAGAACGGATGGAAAAAGCGTTGCAGCTGGAAGAGATGGCAAAATTAATTGTTTTAATTAAAGAGAAGAATGTATCTAATTTTGTTTCTATTGGAAACCGCTTCTGGACTTTATGCTTGAAACAGGAAAAAAATTAAACTTTGATTTGGGGTTTTGATGATTAGATTAGTTTGTTGCTATAGAGATGGTAAATATATACTCAATGTATAAGCAAAAAAGTCTAGGTTGTAACTGCATTTTGTATTTTACTGCATCAAAAAGAGTTGGAAGTCGATCCTTTTTTCACCCTTTCCTCTTTATCTTGCATTTCCTTCCCATTATTTTCCCTTCCCTATTCCCTTATTAGCAGTTTCTATTTGTATTTTATATTATTATAAGCTTCAATTAAAAAACAGTACTGTAATGGGAAATCATACTAAGAATTGTTTTACAATTATGCTTGAAGAGGCTACAAAATAATGGAGTTTGGATACTTAATGTATCTCTGGGAAATCAAATGGTCTTTTTTACTGCAAATTATAATTTACACAAAATAATGCATAGCCTCATGTTTCATGCCAAGCCAAACCAAAGGATGCCATATTACAACTTCATGTGATGTGACTAACTAGTTCTTACACATTTAGTAAAGAGCATGTTGTCATAGAGTAACTTACTCCCTGTACTTGACAAAACTGCCTCCATACACAATATATCAGGCATTCCAGAACCATAAATACAAGATAGAGTTTCTACAGGTAATTAAATAGAAAGAAAAGTTGTAATTAAAAGAAAACATGCTATTGCTGATAAGATCTACATCTGTTAGAAGCTCTTTCGAGGAAAATCCCAGGAAGAACCTTTGTGCGTTCTCTTTTCTACATTCCGTATCCTTATTTTTGTTTGTCTATTTATTTCTATCATTACCGGCTCGTACATGTCTCTAATTTGCATAGTTATCCAGTGCCAAAGAAAACATATCTATAAGGCACAATGCAGAAAAGAGCAAATTAAGATATTCTAATGTTCCAAGGACTTTTCAAAACAATTACTACAGCAAAATGAATGAAATAACAAAAATCCAATGTACTTACATCAGTGTCAGGTCCCTTGTCAGCTCCAGGACAACAAAAAGTAACGAATTCATGGCACCTCTTGTGAACCACAAAACAGCAAACTATAAAAAGAGAAGAAATATAAATTTCTTTAACCATGTTAACAAGTCTATAGTTATGGTAGTTTATATGCATGGAAATTAATGTGACACAATAATATGCGCTGTGAAATTCTTTGACAAGCATTCAAATCATAGACCAATCTTCACCATCTCCTTTTCTACCCATGGAACAGTTTACAAGACACTATTTCCTTATCCCGTATGTATGGGGATAATATACTAAATGCTCGTGGATTCTGTAGCTCTTACTTAGCTTCTTCAGATGGTTCAACAGAAAGGAGTATGAAACTTGCTACTCAACTAATCAGCAATCTTACACGATTATGGTATAATTAAGTGGAGTTCACATGTGTTCTCATGCTCCTGGAACAGAGTTGGCAGAATGGAATTCTCCTCATGTGTAGCTTCCACAGCATCCCCCAGAACTCCTCTGATGTGAGTGGAAATATTGAGGAGGAGGAGGAGGAGGAAGAGGAAGTAGTAGTAGTAGTATTAGTAGTAGTCCGTCTAGGCCACGGGTCGGCAACCCGCGGCTCCGGAGCCGCATGCGGCTCTTTGAGGCCTTACCTGCGGCTCCGGAGCCTCCTCCGCCATTTTGGCGAGCGCATGCGCGCATGCGCGGGCGGGTGCGGGGGGTGCGCGAGCGCATGCGCGCATGCGCGGGCGGGTGCGGGGGGGGGGTGCGCGAGCGCAGGTGCGCATGCGCGAACGGCGCGCGCATGCGCGAACGGCGCGCGGGTGCGCATGCGCGGGTGCGCGGGGCGCGCGCGCATGCGCGAACGGGGTCGCGCGCATGCGCGGGTGCGCGGGGTAACGGGGTCGCGCGCATGCGCGGGTGCGCGCGCATGCGCGAACGCGCGGCTCCCAGCGTTTTTTTTTTTTAAGCTAAATGGGTCCGTGCGGCTCATCCGACGTTTCGGATGGCCGACCCATGGTCTAGGCCACATTGGAATTTACCTTCTACTTTTTGCCTTTGGGAATTTTAACTAGGCTACTGGCTGCTCATCATTGAAGAACTAGTCTAATAGCATACAGGTAATCCTCAACTTATGACCACAATTGAGCCTAAAATTTCTCTTGCTAAGCAAGACAGTTGTTCAGTGAATTTTGCCCCATTTTATTACCTTTCTTGCCACAGTTGTTAAGCAAATTGCTGCAACTGATAAGTTAATAACATGGTTGTTAAGTGAATCTGGCTTCCCCATTGACTTTGCTTGTGAGAAGGTCGCAAGAGCTGATCACTTGACCCCAGGACATTGCAACTGTCATAAATATGAGTCAGTTGCCAAGTGTCTGAATTTTGATCACATGACCATGGGGATGTTGCAATGGTCATAAGTGTGAAAAAACAATCATAAATCACTTTTTTCAATGCCTTTGTAACTTTGAACAGTCACTAAACAAATTGTTGTAAGTTGAGGACTGTAAATCATTTCTATGTTCAAAGTCACTACATAATTAAAAATTACTATTGGAATTACTATAGCAAAGAAGTATGTATTATAAGGAATACTATTCTAAGTGTAGCTGGATGCTAGATCAACAACAAAATCTCTTGGGTGACTATTTTACACATCCTTCTCCTAGTTACCATTTATATGTTTTTCACTTAGAAGCAATCTTGCATAAAATGAATATATTAATTTTATTTCAGTATCTTTAAGCATGGGATGAGGAGTTTTGTTTTGCTTGAAAAAGTGAGATAATGTTCACCGCAGGACAATTTTTTTTTATTGTAAGTGGAAAGCCAAGCTAACAGAACAGATCAACACCTCATGATGAGCATACTATATGAATTGTTTTCTTTATTAATTTTTTTCATCCTTTGGTAAAATATTTCCACTTTATTTATCCCATGAGAATGTTCGGAAGCTTGCTTATGTGCTTGTGTTTTATTACTCTCCACAATAAAGCCATTCCAGAAATAAACAACTGGAAATGAAAACAATAGCACTGTTCTCTCTAGTTCACATTCTAGCCTTAAACTCTAAGATTCCAAAATAACAAGAGTCTTGTTTCTGTTCCTACTCACTGCATTCCTACTCACTGTGGAATGAAGTATTACTCAGTGAGGGGGAAAAATGATTTCCCATCCTCTCCAAGTCTAATGATTTTCTTGATTATGACACTCGACTCTATATTTCCACTCTTGGTGCCCCAAGTGATGCTGTGTCTGCCCTTTCGCAGCACCTGGGGGCCTTGATGGGGGACAACAGGCTTCAACTGAACCCCGGTAAGATTAAATGGCTTTTGGTATGTGGGGATCCGGGATCCGGGACTTTGTCATCTTTGACTCTGGATGGGGTGGCACTGCCCCAGAAAGACCCAGTCTACAACATGGGGGGTTCTATTGGACTCACAACTCCTGAGGTAAAAGCAGCTAGGAGAGCCTTTGCACAACTTTGTGTTGTGCGCCAGTTGTGGCCTTTCCTGGACCAGGATTCCCTGCACTCAGTCCCTAGTCATCTCATGGCTGGACTACTGTAATGCGGTCTACATGGGGCTACCCTTGAAGAGCATTTAGAAGTTACAGCTGGTGCAGAGTGAGGCAGCATGGATAGTTTTGGGTCCCCCAAGAATGGCCCCTGCTCTGCGAGCTGCACTGGTTGCCAGTCTGCTTCTGGGTGCAATTCATGGTGTTGATTATCACTTTTAAAGCCCTCCATGGCATGGATCCAGGTTACTTGAGGGACTGTCTCACCCCCCACTGGGGTTGGCACGTAGCACTCATGCCAGCAGAGGAGGCATGCTGTGGGTCCCAAGTATTCTGGCTGGTGGGATCCAGGAGAAAGGCCTTCTCTGCTGTTGCTCCTGCCTTCTGGAACATCTTGCCCCCCAATCTGAGGTTGGCCCCAACCCTATCTTATCGTAAGGTCCTAAAGACGTGGCTTTGCCAGTCAGCTTGGGGCCCCAGTGGGGGAACAGTACAATGGAGGTGGCTAATTGAGTAATAACAGACCCCACCTCACACACACCCCACTCCACTCCCACTCTTCCTATGTGGAAGACGACAGATAGGGCATTTTCTGCTGTCTTCTGAATTAATTTAAATTTACTTGAATCCTACACCATACTTATCAAAAGTGGCATGTAATATTATAGAGAGAGGTTGTACCAGCTAAGGAAAGAACAGAATCTTCCATCCCATTAATGCACTGAAAAGTCATCACTTGCGACAATTACTTGCACATTCATAGTGAAGTCTGCAATTATGGAACTGAGATGGCTTCCACATAAGCCTAGACCCTGATTACACAGGGTCCTTATTCATCCAGAAAATAATGTACATACAAGGTATACGTGAAAGCTTCTCTAATTTAGATGCACACCCTCGATGCATTTGATTTAAGAAAGGCATGATGTGTTACCTTTTCTATTGAGCCAAGACCCTTAGGCAATAGGATATTATGTTTACCTTTAATGCATGTGTGTTTTTAAGCAGTTCAGTAATATACATATTTTATTATTATTAGTTTTTTTATCCCACCTGTTTTACTTTATAAATAACTCAAGATCGCAAACATACATAAAACTCCTTCCTCTTTTCCCCACAACAACAACCCGGTGAGGTGGGTTGGGCTGAGAGAGAGTGTCTGACTCAAGGTGCCTTTCATACCTAAACCAGGACTAGAACTCAAAATCTAATTTCTAGCCTGGTGCCTTAACCACTAAACCAACTGGCTCTCTTATCTGCATCCCCCCCATCCCCCCCATCTCTACACAAGCCCCCCCCCCAACACAGATTTTTCAATCAATATTTGAACCTGATTATCAATATGCTTCAAAACTATTATGTAACCATCCTCTTCCCCCCATTAGTGGCTATAATTTTGTTCAATTAAGAGGAAACTTAAGAATAGTTAATTAAATTTCTTCATTCTGATAGAGTCCAAGTGTACTAAGCTACATCTGTCATTAATACCCAACCATCTTCATTACTGACTATTGGAAATGACAAGTGTTTACAACTTAATACATCTGAAGAATATCAAGTAGTGGAAGGCTGAGGCCAATCACTAAGAACTATGCACAAATTAGCCACAAAATAGTAATGAACTTGTTAACATTTTCAGAGCAGCTTCTTTGGATTAATTGAGCATACACACATAATAGTCAAGTTTTGCTTGAATATGGAGTTGCATTTAGTTATATATTTTATCTTCAATACAAGCTTATGAGGCAAATTGTCCTGGTAGAAAATCATTTGTGCAAGTCTATATTACTGTTTGAAAGCAAGTTTGGTCTAGTAGTTAAGGCATCAGGTTAGAAACCAGGAGAGTGTGAGTTCTAGTCCTGCCTTGGGCAAAAAGCCAGCTGGGTGACTTTGGGCCAGTCGCTTTCTCTCAGCCCTAGGAAGGAGGCAATGGGAAATTACTTTTGAAAACCTTGCCAAGAAAACTGCAGGGACTTATCCAATTTTTTGAGAATCAGACATGATTGAATGGAAAAAGAAAATAAAGTAACAGTTGCATTTTTTGTCATATTCATAACTTTCTTACATACATAATTTGTAGGTCTTAGCCAATAATCCCTATAGAGGCAAATCAGGATGGAAGAAAAAACCTTTTGAACTAATTTATAAAAAGCCATTCCTAACCCAACACTGAACCTCTTCAAAGCAATAGCATTTTATTCTGTGAATTCAAGATGTAACAAGGACTGCTAAAGCATTATCTTGATTGATCAAAGTATATTGAACAATATTTTACCCAATAATTTCTGAATTTAATGCACACTGAGCACCTGATTGATTTCAATCCATATTATTCCCAGATGTCTTACTTTGAAAAGATCCATCAATTAAAATTAAGTACAGACTTCATTCATTATCAAAATGCATTCTTCCTTCTTTTCAGAAACATTTATATTATAAAAAATATATTGTTTACACAGAAAAGAAAAAAACTCATGCATCAAATCTAAAGATTCACTTTTATACTTATGAGATGGATATAATCACAGTGAAAACATACTATTTATTTCATTAATGCAAAAAAAAAGTTTTGTATCACTGACATTTCAAATACTTAAATACAAACTATTCCAAAGCTGTGTACAGTTTTAGCTGCCAACAGATTTATTCTTGCATGCTTAATAAAAACTAAGAAGTTTAATCCAACAAGGAAGCAAACGTTTATTTAAGGTGGAAAGAACAGGTCTGGCTAGCAAATGACCTGCTTAAACCACGGCATCATATTTATGTAAGTTAATCTGATGTTTTTTTAAAGAAGAGTTTCAGGTTTTTTGTGGCCATAATCCTGTATTATACTAGAAAGAGTATGACTGAAGTAAGATCACAAATTCTTCTCCATATATTTGCATACCAGATCTAGCCTCTTCATTATATTCATACAACTGCACTAGTGCATGCTGCTTATACCCATAAGATAAAATATGGAACAAACATACCCACCCCTGGGAGCCCAGGTTGGCTTTTGGGAGGACCGGCTATTTGTCCCTTGGGGCAAATCGCCCAAGTACAATTATCCCTCTGCGAATCACCCGCAATGGGGAGAACTGAGATGGAGGGCTGGGGGTCCATTGGTGGCAGCAGAGCAATGGAAGAGTGCCAGCTAAGTCTGAATGCAAGCTGCGAATTAGCTGTGGCTGGAGGGCATGGGGTGAAGGGGGCACAGAGGTGAATTGTCCCATTCCATCTAGCAACGACTGTAGCTCAAGAATGGAAGAAGGAATTTTAAACGCCCCTACAGGAAGTCTTTGATTTATGACTGAAATGGAGCCCAGAATTTCTACCATATATCTTGATGGTCATAAGATAAAGCACCCATACGATTGACCCTATTTTATGACATTTTTTTTGTAGTGGTTATTAAGCAAATGCCACAATCATTAAGTGAATCCATTGTCTGCAATGGGTATTTTTTGTCAGAAACCAGAGTAAATGCCAGTTCTGGTAAAAAAAAAAAAAAATGTCATAAATCATGGCCCTATGACTGTGAGATGCTGCAAATGGCTGTAAATGCAGGCTGGTTGCCAAGCTCCCAAAATGCAATCACATGACCGTGGGGGAAGGTGGCTGTCAGACTTCAAAACCAGAGCTTCAAATCCAACCACATTTTTGTGAGATGGGGGAAGGCTTTTCCCTATGGTAGGCACTGTGTCACAGAAAGTATGCCTCCTGGTTCCCATAAGATGACACTGATCAATTGATGGGATCTAGAGCAGCCCTATGCAAAGAGCTGCTAAAATGGGCTTATAGTTTATTAGGCTGGCCAGATTTTGAAAACAAAACAAAACAAAACCAGAAACAAGTGCATTCATCAGAGGGAAGGTGGCAGGGGGAGGAAAAGTTAAAAAGAAAACACACACACACACACACAGGCATTTCATTAGCCAAGAAAGTCTTAATTCAAGATGAGAAAAACAAACAATTTCTAGAAAAACAGCTTAAGAATGTCATTGTATGCTTGTTAAGTTGGGCTTAAGTCCATTGAATTAATTAATGCTATGCCGAGTAAACAAGTTTAAACTCGGAAATCACCATTTCCAAAACAATGAAAGGTGCTATGCTGTCAAACTCACTTCCCTTCTTAAGGTATAGAGAAAAGGTTGCATTATGGACAGCATCCCCCACAGGATGGTCCCAGTCTTTGGGCTTTCCTAAGGCATTAAAGACTCAAATATTCCTTCAGGCATTTAGGTGCCCAGCAGGTTGTTTTTGCTGCTCAAAATTGGATTATTTTTAAATCCAGATATATTATATATGTGGCTAATCACACAGTCAGCCAGATATTCAGACTGGTTTGGCATTTTTGTCCATCTATCAAGTCCTTCCCAAGGATCTATGATAGGCAGGTATGGATGTTTGATGGTGTTGGAGGATGTAAACTGTTCTTGTAAAGTTGCCTTTTGCAATTGACCGATGGTACATTTGTCAGTGCTGGTGATGTTCAAGTGGTGCTCCATTTGTTTTGTGATTGCACCCAAGGCACCTATTACTATTGGTATTTCGTTTGCTTACTTTTTCCATAGTCGTTCTACTTCTATTTGATGGTCTTTGTATTTTGTTATTTTCTCCAGTTCCTTCTCTTATTACTATTACTATTATTTTAGGGTTACATCTAAATACATGTATTTTGATTTTAGTTCAAATTTCTTGTGAGCTGCCCAGAGTAACTGCTATGAGACGGGTGACTACATACATAATTTAAATAAATAAACAAGCCATACATAATTAAACCAGGATTGTGGCATCAATTAGGAAAACTCAATATTCTGACTAGAGCTACTTTAGAGATTCATAATAATTTCTTACCTTAAAATGAAACGTAAACATAGTTTCTTTGAGGCAAGAACTACCACAGGTGGAAGAAAGAAGCTTTGAGCTTATAGGAATAACCAACTGTTGTGTATTTTGAAATTACACATAGAAATAACTATTTGCCTTGAACTATTCATTACTCAAAATAGACAAGTTTTTAGATCAGATCTCTCTAATTCTAATTTGAAAACACAATCTGTTTAATATCAAAGCATTTTATTTAATCAACAGATTTAGTAAACACAAAGTATTTACTGTACTAGTTTCCAGACCTTGTGTTCTTTTTATGAACATCAGAAGCAGGCAATCCAACACACACTGCTCTAGCTGAAACTATATTCATTCATATTCACAGGGACTTTATAATGCAAGTTGCTGGCAAATAGGGGTCCAAGTCAGCCTTCCCAAAATAAAATAAAATTTAGAAATAAAGATCTTTCCAGAAGTTCAACTGGTTCTTAATTTCGATCTAGATAGCTTCCGAAAGCTTGAGACCACCTGAACTCTCCACACACATTTTCTTTTCACTGTATTCTCAACTAATGTAATATTATTTTCTCTACTTATTTCATTATTTATGGTGTAGTATAGGCAAAAAAAACAAAAACCCAATACCAGTTCCAAGAAGCTGGAATTATTTTACTTGCTGAAATAATCCTTGGGACTGTAGCTAACCAACTAGGATTGTTGGCCTTGAATGAAAAGTACTTAGTGTGCCCTGATTCTTTCAAATGCTGAGGCATACTTTGTAAGCAATGGATAGCTGACTCCGTCTGGTACTCAACAAATGCTTTGAGAGACAGAGAAGTGTGATTGGCTGTCATTTACATGAAAACTATTCCTTACCTATTTGGGGTTCACACAATTTTACTTGATATGACCTGTGCATGACCCATAAAAGGAAGAGATATTAATTCTTTTTCTCATGACACATATGTGTACACTAGGAAAGGAATCAATAAATGGCACAGAAGATGATTAAATAGATATCAAGTAAGAGAATATAACAAGAGGAAGAATGACAGAAAGGAAACTCTTTTGGCATTAACTGCTGGATCTTGTATTTCCAACAATATAACATGTATATAAAATGCAACAGAGCTACTGCTTTCATCTATGCACGGGGAATAACTACAGTGCAACCTAATTCCATTTCCATACAAAGTACTTCAAAGCCCATTCAGGAGTATAACCTAGTGTTGGATTGTCCCTGGACAGAGATCCTCAATTGGCTTTTAAGGTTAAGTAGTTAAACACTTGGTACTGATCCAACTAAACATGTCTTTTTTTCATCCTGCTCCTTGTAGAAGAACCGTGGTGCCTTGGTGGTTAGAATACAGTATTGCAGGCTAATTCTGTTGACTGCCAGTAGTTCGGCAGTTCAAGTCTCACCGGCTCAAGGTTGACCCATCCTCCCATCCTTCTGAGGTCGGTAAATTGAGGAGCCAGATTGTTGGGGTCAATAGGCTGACTCTGTAAACCCCTTAGTTAAGTCTAAGCGCTATTGCTATTACTATTCCGCTGGATTTTTATCCATCTTTTCTGACTCAGAATTCTTAAAGATTCAAAGGGTTCTCTGATTTATGGGAAGAAATAGAAATGAAATTCCATAAAACACATCTTTGGCAATAAATGAGCTAATTGTGTTAATGCTAAAGGAAATGCATTGAATAGGTTGACAATTCATACCTGAAAGGCACTTCTCATTTGGCAATTGCCTAAAGTAGCACTATTCAGAAATAAAAGGGTAATAAACAGTAGTAAAAAATTCCTTTTTTGACCAATGCTGGCATTTAAGGGCAAGAAAGTCTTCAATTTGAAACTGATTAAAGTCTGGTCAGTTTCAGGCAGCTGCTGAAGTCTGGGAGGGCTCTAATCAACTAATTAAAGTCATAAACCTAAACTTGTTAACTTACAATTGGCACACTTTAGGGAATCCCTGCACTGTGGTGAAAAGCAGTTCGGGAAGAGATAACATGTTTAAGCATACCCTCTGTGAGGGGGGGGGGAAACGAAAAGAAAATTGGTCAAGCAAGGGTACTACGACAGAATGAGATGGCAGCAACCAGTAATCTTTCCAGCTTCTTTCTCAGTCATGTGCTCACTTAGCAACCATTTCATTTAACAACTGAATCATTAGAACAATTGCAGTCATTAAATGAGGATTAATTATATGAAAATATAACTTGGTTTCTTATTAGAACCAAAGAAACATGTCTAATTCTTCTCTATTATTTAATTTTAAAAAGGAAGCTGTACTTATGTGCCAGAATATCTATGGTTTCTCTTCTAATAGTCTATGAAGAGTTCTGTTACCTTTGTTCAGACTGTTTGTATATCATTAGAACTCTTTTTTTTCCCCAGTCTCACTTTCAAAGACACCATCGCAAGTCTTTGAATTCTTCATCTTAAAAGAAGGTGGCCACCAAAGTGCATTTTGAAAATTGATCAAAAATTTCTAGGTACTATCTGAGCTCAATGAAAAAAACTGAAAGTGTCTGATGTGAGGTTTGCTCCCCTCAAACACAGCTGGATGGTTGTGAATGTTTGGCTACCTTGCAGAAGGAAATGGCCACACAAGAACTCCGGTTCAACTAGACCTGAATGTCAGAAGGCCAGGAAGCGCCACATTATTAGGAGGAATGCATGTCATTTACAGCCAGAACTGCCTGTACTCTTTCCCCCAGGGCAGCTGTTACATTTCTGTCTGCTTAGTATGAAAAAAGAAAAGTCAGAATAATAGTATTTTGCTAGGTTGAGGGTCCATTTGTTAGTCATTCTCCAAGATTATATGAGATGAATATATTTATAACACAGCATTTTATTGCAAGGTCTTTTGCGTTAAAATAATACATTCCTAGACATTTTCTGTGATCCGTGCATTAGCTTTGTTTCCTAGCTTTGGCTGCTGTAAAATGTGGAAAGCTTAGTGAAACACTAAAAAAGGGAGACATACATACTTGTAAAATAATGGCAACCTTATTAGCACTGCTCTCCTGACTTCTTGATTTTCTTTACCTGGTGAAGGAAGGGACAATCAAGCCCCACTTTTTTAATGCAATGGTTGTAATACACATTTCTGCTTGACAAGTAAAGGTATTTATTTATGTATTAAATTTTTATGCTAGCCTTCTCCCCGATAAGGTGATTCTGGGTGGCTTACAGATGAAAAAAACAAATAGAAAAATAATAAAATATTAAAACTATGCAAATAAAAAAAAATTAAAACTATCCCAAAAAACAAAACTAAAACTGAAGATATTTAGCTACAACACATATTATCCACATACTATCCGTCTCTCAGGGGAATAGAGTCTCCTTCACAGACTTGATTAGGCACCAGCAGCAGCAGCAGCAGCTGGCACTTCTGAATAGCCAAGATAGAGTCAAGAAAGGTCACAGGCTTAAATAGTTCTCATGCTCAAAACATTGCATGGGAAGGTTGCAGAACTATTGCTGGAAGGCTAAAAGTAACACATACAGCTCTGTGTGTGCACAGCAAACATAAAAACACAGATAAATTATGCCTCAACTCTGATAAGCCACAAGGCACAAAGTTCTCTTTATTTAATGCAATAACAATATATAACATACATTTAAAGAAAGAAAGAAAGAATGGGATTGACAGCTGGCCTCTTTTCCTCCATTCTGAACTTCATTCACCCAAACAGAAGGGTTGTTTGATTTTTAACCCCAAATAGGAATATAAGGTTGGGGCTGATTATATATTTTTACAGAGAAGCATAGCATATCTAGACGAAATGGAGGACCACATGACTATAAATATTTCTGCTGAAATCTGTCTTTGAAGCTGCGATTTGAGAATTGTTCTGAGTTTTGATTCTCTATATTATTTACAGATTCTGTTTTTCCTTCCTTCCTTCCTTAGTTTCTTCCTTATGTCTTATCCAATGTTCTTCTCCCCTTATCAACTCATTTCTTTGAAGCTTATTTTCATGCTATTATAGATAATTATCTAATATTTGTCCTCACAGTTAGGCAAAAAGCTAACAATTTTACTTTTAGAGTTAAATAATAATAAAATAATAATACAAGTACAAATAATACAAATAATAAAATCAGAAAGTATTTTCCCCAAAATTACTTTGGGAAATGAGATCAGTATATTCAAGGATATCCATTTCTTGGGATTATGAATTACTACATTTATCTGGTAAGAAGACTGGCTGTTACAGCCTCAAATAGCTTTTTATCAGTTGGGTTGAAGATCATATTATACCCTCCAAGTAAAATGAAATAAACATAAACATAAGAGAGGTACAGTAGACATTTCTGTTGAAAAGTATGGATATCTTCAAAGATAAGCCATTTCTTTGATGGGGATGAAATTGTAAGCTTTTCTGCAATGCCTACACAGATTTCCTTCCCTCCCTCCCTCTCCCTCCCATCCATCCATCCATCATGATAATTTCCCCTTTGTTTTTGTAACATTTGCTGCAAGCAGGGAAAGAAAGGTAGTATACTTGTGTGATTTTATTTGTGAGAGCAGTCTGGGTAACTAAGTAAGAATGATTGTATGTGCAGGTGCCTATGAATGAATTTTATAACAGAGGTACTTTTATTTTACAAGTAATCAATTACTTTTTTTTCTGTCCCACTTTCCTGGATTTGTTTGATCTGTAGTCAGTTCCCCTAAATTGATGGAAGAAGATTAGCTCTGCAGAATTTCTGTCTCTCTTCACATTTTTGGGAGCAAGGAACAATCTTCTGTTTGGATAAATATAACAAATAATGTAAGAGACTGATAGCACTTCTTATTCCTATTTTCATAGGGCTTTGGTAGGTCATAAACTAATCTTCCAGTAAATAGTTTACGCAACACAAGAAAGATTAGTTCATTGAGTGATTTTAGCCCCTTCCCCCCCCCCCCAAAGCATCTGGTTTGTTTTTTAGATAATAGATCCTTTCTATTTGGATAATAAGAACAATAACAACTCTGTTCATCTGGTATTAAAGCTACTCCCCAAAACTTCTAAGAAATTATTCATTTATCAGCCTGTTCTGAGTAACCATTTTCCATAGAATAATTTTCTTGAGCCAACAAAAATATAAATATATGTAAGAATCCATCAAAGGAATGGAGTACTGAATCTACTGAGAGGCAATCATTTACATTTTCTCCTTGCAAAGCATGAATTACATATCCTCTTATTTCATCTGAGAATATCAGTGCCAAATGTACCATTTCTGTAATGGATTATGGGATTATTTTACTTTATAAAAAAATACTTTATAGCAGTGCCCCCCCCCCCAACCTTTTGGGCACCAGGGACTGGTTCCATGGAAAGGCTTTTCCGCGGACTAGAGGAGGTGTAGTTTTGTGCACCTGCCTGCATCCCGCATATGCGCAGATGGGGTTTCACTCATTTACGTGGCTCAGTTTCTGGTGCACCACAGACCAGTGCCACCTGGTCAAAATATAGGACAAAAGGGGTAAAATATATATTAAATAAAATGATCGCAATAAAACCAGCAATGAGGGGTCCTTGGTGCTCTTTGAGCTTGGTTGTTTTCTTGCAGATGTTTCGTTACCCAAACTAGGTAACATCATCAGCACTGTTGTTATGAGGTTACCTAGTTTGGGTAACGAAACATCTGTAAGAAAACAACCAAGATCAGAGACGACCAAGAACCCTTATTTCAACCCTGAACTACAAATATTCTCCTTTAGCAAAAGCAATAGCAATAGCACTTAAGATTGCATCATAGTGCTTTAAAGTCCTCTCTAAGCTGTTTACAGAGTCAGCCTATTGCCCCCAACAATCTGGGTCCTCATTTTAACCACCTCGGAAGGATGGAAGGCTGAGTCAACTTTTTGCTGGTGAAAATTGAACTGCCAAACTACTGACAATCGGCAGTCAGCAGAATTAGCCTGCAATACTGCATTCTAACCACTGCGGCACCGGGCTCTTTATTGGTAAAACCAGCAATACTAAAATGAATAAAAGCAAAGCTTCATATCCCTTCACCATCAGAGACTGGAAACTGGAGGTTGCTCAGCTTGTGACATGACAGAGGCTTGGGTGACAGAAGCAGTCAGAGATCAGTGTTGCTCTCCCCATTACCTATGGAGGTTAGCAGTTGGGAGTCCCCTCCTCTGCTGCACTGCCAACTTGAAGCAGGGGACAAGGGCCGCCTTGCTGCCCCTCTCATTTGGGTCATCATTGCTACCTGGAACCTGCTGTTGGAGGTCCCTGGAAATATTGACCAATTAGAAATGGTCTGCATATCTTATCTTTACAACCGTATACATTTCAATACAGGTAACTGAAATATCCTGTTCCCTTTTTTTAACATGCCAGTCACAACATTAAGTTTTAATGCTTGCTCTACATATATTTATTCACAAGGTGTGGAATGTCAAACTGTTTCAAAAGCAAAGTAAGCAACTATCACAGGAATTTTCATTGTTCTTTCTGTAGAATATTTACTTCTGCAACTACAAGAGAAAGCTAAACAGCAAATAAAATAGCAAATACCAAAAAACATGAATGAGGTGGTATAAAAATACCACTAACATACTAAATTAAAAAAAATCTGTTAACCTGAACTCTTAAGCACCTGAGAACTCTTAAACATTGTGCCTGCAGAGAAGTGTGTGCGTAGGTACACACACAGCCATGTGCTGGACAATTACTCTTAGAATTTGATCAGTCAGTCAGTCTGATCAAAGGAAGAATAGGCATGGAATTGTGAGCAATATAGTCATATGCATCTGTAAGGCATCAGGTTTGGGAAGACTGCACATCCATTTAATAATACCCATATTATAAGAGTGAATCACAAAATTAAATTGCTGCAGTAAGATTTGCATCCCAAGTTCTTAAATATGACAAATAAATAAAATAAATGAGTAGCAAAAGCAAGGCCCCGAGTGCACATGCAAAATTAGAAAATATATCTTTTTACTATAATTATTTGTTTGTTTCTTTGTTTCTTCATTCATTCATTCATTCATTCATTCATTCATTCATTCATTCATTCATTCAATTTGTATGCCACCCTTCTTTCCAGAGTCAATTCCAAGTGTCTTACAGACATGCAGGGCTTTAAAGCTGATAACCAACACCTTGAATTGGACCCAGATGCAAACTGGCAGCCAGTGCAGCTTGAGGCACAGCAGGGGCCCACCCTAGGGGCCCAAGAACTGTCTGTGAATCTGTTTTCTGCACCAGCTGAAGCTTCCAGATACTCTTCGAGGGTAGCTCCATGTAGAGCACATTGTAGTAGTCCAACCATGAGATGACTACAGCTTGAGTGATGAGCTCAGTGACCCCCAATTCCTCCTGCAGTGAGGACTTTATCACTGCCTGAGCCCACCTGGCTGTTACAGTCTTAGAGGTTTCACCAACTAGGAGGAACAGAGGCATAACTGACAGGTGGTTGCACTGGCAGCACCGAAGACCCATATTTGCTCTGATAACTACTACTACCACTACTACTACTACTACTACTACTACTACTACTATTATTATTATTATTATTATTATTATTATTATTATTATTATTATTATTATTATTATTATTATTATTATTATTATTATTATTATTATTTAAAATCAAGTTGGGGCAAAACCAACATCTTGGAGTACAGTGCACGCTATGGCACTTGCCATCATCATCATCATCATCATATTATTATTGTTGTTGTTGTTATTTTTATTATTTAAAATTATTATTTAAAATTTATTATTTAAAATTTATTATTTAAAATCAAGTTGGGGCAAAACCAACATCTTGGAGTACAGTGCACGCTATGGCACCTGCTTCCTGGACTAACATCCTCAGTTTAATTAAAATGGTTTCATTCATTAAACTAGTTTCTATCTGAAATTCAAACTTTGCTATTTTTCAGCAAATCTTTTATAATCATTCCGCCACAAAAAAACAAAAGGGTTCCAGCCCTGAATAGTTTATCTCATCTTTAGCTTCCGAATTTTTCCTTTCTCCAGGCAAACACCTCCAGTTTTCTAATTGAGAACACTTTTACTCCTACAGCAGTAGGTATGACAACAGTTCAATAGGAAAATCTATTCTTAATTAGTAAATCACTAAAAGCTAAAACTGGCAGGGGACAGTAATCTTTAGCACAAAATATACACACAAAATCATCGGCATTCAAGTTACTAGCCTTTTCTTTCTCCGCTCTTCCTGTCTGAGCTTAGTAATGATAATCCCAAGGCTTGATTAAGCATAACTTTATTTATTGTTATTATACCATATTGACATTTCACTTAAAAACAAATATAAAGGGAAAGTAATTATTTCAAATGTCATCTTGGAAGGTTCGTCACATAAATAAAAACATAAAACTAGAATGCATCAGAAGTTCAGTATATGAGAGGGCTTCCAATAAAAATGGCTGACTGACTGTTATTCTGCGACATTAGTGTTTTACTCTGTTGGAAAGAGTGGAAAATCAATGCTCTTTTTCCTTTTCCTTTTTTTTTTAATCTTGCACCTCCCCTTTCTTAAAATCTTCATTTTCATTGTCTTTTATGTTATAATAAGCCACAATGAAACATTATTGAAAAAAAGACATTCTATGAATGAAGTGCACTAGAGACAAAAAGCTAACAAATCAAAGCTCAGGGTATGTAAATTAGCAGGGCCATTGAAAATGGAGACATCGTTCACACCCATACACTACACTAACCCCAGTCACGCCATATGGTAAGTTTCTTTTTTTAATGCTCCAATGGTAGGGGAAATGGTGAGTTGGAATTGCTTTTTGGGAACCCAGAGAGATGTTATAAAATGGCTGTCAGTTGAGTAAATAAATTGTGCCCATGGACTGCCAGCCCATAGAGGTAAATCAAGGAGCTGAGGGGGAATGAACATACTCCCTCAACATGGAGAGTTCTGTCTTTGTAGAAGAACTGGTCACTCATGAATAGAATAGAATAGAATAGAATAGAATAATAACTTTATTGTCACTTTGAATGTACACTAATTGGCATACATTAAAATGAAATTTTGTTGCATACAGCTCTCAAAGGGTCACCACTTCCAATATACACTACATAAATATATATATATATAAAAAAGAATTATGCATATATCCACACATATTATATGACACAGAGAAACAACACAGTCAAGTTCAGATTATGTATACATGTGCATGGTGAGAAAAACGAATCTTGTGAGTTTACCAGACGGATGGCATAGGGAACAAAGCTATTACAGAATCGGGTAGTCTTGCTAGAAATACTTCGAAACCTCTTCCTAGAGGGGAGCAACAGAAACAGACCGTAAAGTGGGTCTGTGGGGGTCTCTAACAATGCTTTGAGCTCTAAGCACATAGCGCTTATAAGCAGCATCCTGAATATCAGGAAGCGAGATTCCAATGATCTTCTCGGCTGTCCTTACCAATCTCTGTATGGACTTTCTATCTGAGGCACTGCTGCCACCAAACCAGACAGTGATGCAGTTTGTTAAAATGCTCTCAATCATGCCTCTGAAAAAAGTGGCCAGGACAGAAGGAGAGAGATGTGGTCTCCTCATCCAATGCAGACACTGGTTTGCATGCTTCACTAAGGATGAAGTGTGGAGAGACCAATTCAGATTGTTAGTTATCTGCACCCCCAGATACTTAATACTGTTGACCACCTCCACAGCTGCATCCTTGATACTGAGTGGAGTATGACTATGTCGGCTCTTTCTAAAACCTACAATGATCTCCTTTGTTTTATCAACATTTACAACCAGGTTACTTTTATTGCACCGGTCCACCAGAGCCTTCATCTTTTGGCTGGTATCAATAAAAAGTGTCCACATGTAAAGAAAAATGTACTATTATTAAACATTAATATTAAAGTTAATATTTCCTAAAATTCTAATTCTAAAATTAAAATTAAAATAATTAAACATTATCAATATTAATTAATAACATTAATATTAAACCCTCATTACCTCCATCTGAGGCAATTTGTCTCTCAAATACAAATGTAAATAGCTGGAGTAAAGACTATTTACTCAAGGATTCAAGTTTTATTTATACTAATTGCCACTTCTCGGCTGATTTATTTTTCTGCTTTGGTTATTTCTTACAGCTATACTGTACTCAGGGAAATTCATCACATGAAGCAAAGCCTTCTCCCTTGTCTGGACATTCTCATTTTCTGATCGCCTTCATTCATCATTCATGGATGACTTACAGGTTTGAACATTTTCACAAAGGGAGGATTTCACACTTCCCACTTTCTTCTTATCTTGGTTTACTTTATTTGTATTTAATTATCCCTCAATTACATTTGCTCCTCCCCATGACTAAGTCCCAAATGTTATATTTCACCTGCACCTTTATAGGTCCTGTTTTCAGAATCTCTTCCAATTCTATAATTTCCATTTTGAGGTGGGATGCCTAGAACTGGAAAAAGTATTCCCAGTGTACTCATTCCTCAGTTTTGTATATTATAGTCCTAAGAGTTTATTTTTTATTCCTCATAGGATGTCCAACCTGGAATTTGCCTGCTGTATTTCTGAGAAAGTTTGCATGTTCAGAAACTGCATGAAATCTACTGTCTCTACCTAGAATGTTCATTTTATATTTAATGTTCTGGTTGGCTCATTTAACCCAGACTACATCATATCTGAAAGGCAATATGTCAAACTGTCAACACTTGGGAGCACTCCGGCTGGTCTTATCCTCTATTAGAGAACAGCAAATAAGAATTAAAATAAAACTGCCAATTTTCGAATCAGTCACTGTTTTACTTATAAGGCAGATTCTCTTTTTTCCTCAGCCACTATATTGGCTTCTCAGTCCAATTCTCAGTTCTGCTCAGAAGAAGCAGAAGCAGAAGCCCAGTTCAGATCTAATGAGGACTGATGAGTTTGCAAATAAGCCCCAGCAAACTGATGTGTTCCTTCTTCTTTTCTCCATTTTTCTGGCATATCGTAAGAAAGATCAGAAACTTCTTCTGCTAAACAATTTGACATTTCAGTTCAGAAAACTGCTCTCATCTCAACCAAGGACTATTGTGCCTGGATATGAAAGAAAAGTAGCCCACCACCATTTAAGCAGAGCAAATCTATTTCACATGTGAGAAGAAGCCAAGAACAAACAGCAGTTCTTTAAGATTGGATGTCATGGGGATTGCAGTTTGTTTTAAAACAAAACCTTGCAAAATCATCTTCTGAAATGTGAAGAGGGAAAACAGGAAAAAGTAAAGCAACAGCTGAAGTGCCACTGCAGTTCATTCACAATGGAAACCATACAGTGCAACTCTGTAGTGGATCTAATAGAGCTCCAGATTGCTGGGCACTTATTGCATGGAATAAAATAATAAAAAGAGAATTCCTGACGTAGTCATTGGAGCTGAACAGAAATTTAGAAATGCATAGTAAACTGTAAGAAACTTATTGGAGAAAGATACTCTATCCAAAATTATGTACACACATATACGTTGGTAATGAATAGGCATTCCATCTTGTTGAGGTGGATAGCTATATAAATTGATTAAATAAATGGACTCAGCCCAAATAGAAAAATCACAATTTTTATCACAGGATGGGAGAAACCGCAAGGAAGTGTCAGTCATTCAATTTCCTTTGAAACAGAGAGAAAAATCTTTGAAAATAGCCAGTCTCCACCTGACTGGTCAGTTCTGACTGGACACTGCTAGTGCATAATGGAGACTCGACTAAGTGGGAGCACTGAACCCAATAAAACCTTGTGAACAATGTCTCTATGTAGGGCTTGTCTCTTGAGAGCAGGTAAAAGAAACTGCAGCCAGAGGTGCATCATTACTCAGCAGATCCCCTCATTTGGCACACAGGACATGTGGGCTGAAGATATTGCAAGTGAATTGCCATGTCATTTTCAAGATGGTGCTATTCATATATAAACTTGGAACCCTTCCATCTAGGCTGAGCTTGACTTATTGCTTGTGAGAAGATGTCCTCCTAATCCCAGAAAGGTCTGACGTTCCTCAAGCTGGAAGTGTAACAGGTATTCTCTGCTGTAGAACTACAGTATCAGGCACCACACCCTTCCCACAGAAACCAGGCTAGTAGCCATTGGGGAGCGCTTCTGGTGAAAATTCAAAACAAATTTACCTAGGTCTTCCTCTGACGGCTGCTCTGTTTAAAAAACTTTGTTTTCATCAGGTTTTGCTCTCTTATCATTCTCTTCAATCCACATTTTAATTACTACAAATACTGCTTTGATTTTTCTAAATGAAAAGTACAATAGAGAACTACTGTATTGCCATTCTGTTTCCTTGTTCTTAAAAATTTGCATGCTTTAGCTTAGAGTTACATGTATATTATCCTACCTACTCTTAATATTTGACTACCACATTGTTGACTAGTGAATAGGAAATACAGTTTGCTGAAACAGAAGCAGTATCAAAATGTGCAAATGTTCTGTCTGAAGATAAATCATGAATTATGATTTAAGGGATTATCTGTTTTCATATGTTAACTTATACAAAATAGAGCTCTAAACTACATTTAAATCTAGGACTGGCTGGCTTTGTATTGTATTCTGAGGCACAGTGAAAAATTAAGAATCATGTACACTGAGTGCTGAGTTTTAGTTCATAATGGTGGAGAAAGTTATATATTTTGTCTGGTGTAAGTTCTTTTTGAGAATATCCCAAACACCAATATAGATACAATAAATCTTTACCATAAATGACTAAAAATCACTTACCATTTCATCAACCAAATATGCCAATAAAAATACTAGGTTTGGTAATGTCTATTATTAAATTAAATGTGCTTTACTTTAGAATAAAGTAAATTAACATAAATTAACATTAACAAAATGAAAATATTATATATTTATAATCTAACTTCAAGAAATATTATTTTGGATACAGACATGCAAAAAACCAATGATGGAACATGAAAATAAATATTATTTCTGATATAATTCAATTAATATAAAATAAAGTGTTCTAATGCTAATATTTTTGCCAAGAAAAAAAGGAAAAGAGAAAAAGCACGTTAGTTGTATTACAATAAACTGCAATAACTGTGATTTCTGACAGTACAAGTAAAATGATACTCAGCAGAAAAGACTCTCCCTTTTCTGATTGCACAAGCAATCAGAGACTGAATCAATCATTTCAATATTAATTAGCAACTATATCCTGATGCCATCTCTTATAAACAAAATGCCCAACATGACAAGGCATTTTATTACTTATCAGAGTTATTTAAGTTCAACATAGATGTCACTTCTTGGCATGTATATCTTTTACTTGCAGGAAATCAATGGTTAGTAACAATTTACAAAGCACTGAAGAGATGCTTTGCTGAGGCCAAGCATTGTCAGTTCTCACACAATCTCAAATATTAGGGCTGTGTTTCCACTAGACTAGAGTTTTTATTACCAGCAGATATGCTGCATTTTATCTTACAATTCTTTTTCTCCTACAAAATAGAAGCAACAATATCAGCAATTATGACTAATCAGAAAAGAAACAGGTGGGGAATGAATTTAAGAGGCCTGGTTAGGGGAGAGGAATGTTATGTATAATTGCCCTGAAAGAAACTACTGGAAAATATTTTGGTGAGGCACAATTAGCAAGATTCTAAGATGTTATTAAGAAGCTCATGCACAATTTGCTTACTTAAAGAGAGAATACTGTTATCTTAATTCCAGAGACAAAAATGAACACATAGCACACTGTCTTTGCTAATTCCTTTGCTAATTCCTTTGGGTCTACAGCAACAAACTCTAGTGTAACGCTTTTACCAACATTCATTGCATTCAAGATGGAAATATTCATTTTTTCTCTCTTTAAAATTCCTTTTCATGAGAACGGAAAAAAGCAAAATTAGGAAGGAAGGTGCTATGTCAGGGACTGACATAGTTGTACACCTGCCAAAATAGAGGTTCACTGCTCACTGAACACCTTTTTCAAATATACAAAACTCAAAACAGGATGTTTCATGATGTTCTCATTTGAAACAATTCTAAACTAAAGTATTTTTCACATATTTAGTTGCTGTCATTGCAAATGAAGTCCATGGCGTTGAGTATTTTAAACTTAAAAGACATTCCTACCCTAATCATTTCTCAATTAAAGATCCCAGAACTTACCTATTGCCAAGTGCAGGTTAAAACCATGGATTTGCAGCTACTCTGCATTTGATTTAAACTTGTTCAATATTATTTAAATAAACTGTCTTCCTATTTTCAGCGCACAAATTATTTCTTACATAGAAATCTGAGCCTTTGAATAAACAGCACCAATGGACAAGAATGTCACAATACTAACACAGTGCTTTGTTCCTTATCACCCCACTAGGCTAAGATCAGCTGAATCAAACTAATCCTCTATCTGAAATACTTTTATAAATGGAGAATGTCATCTACATTTATAATGATATAACTCTTTTTTAGGTAAACAAGGCATCATTAGAAAATCCAATTCAAAATTGTTTACACATTAGGACCGGGATAAAAAGAAGGAAAAACTAAAACAATGTTAATCCTACATCAGTGAATTTAAAGTCTTTTACACAGAGGACATCTTTCATATCTTGTTGACTAAAATATCAACTGCGCAACTATCTCTCATAAGAAAGTCTGAAAGTAATGAGTCAGACACCAAAGAATGCATCCTATTTATGGTAAATTTTCATGTAATGCTATAGTTATCACTAGGCAATTTTTTAAAAGGCTAGTTATTGTTTGCCAACTACGAACTATGTTAAAGCAATCAGCAAGCCTCTTCTTATAGTGTTTCACCAACCACCAAATTTAGTGTGAATGAAACATTTAACCTCCTATGTTTATCTCAGTGGCTCTTTAAGAGCACCATAATAGGGAGATTTACTCATTTATATTTACATAAATACTGACATGTTATTTCTAGAATGCATATTTTAAAAAATCTGATGCAGACACATATTTTCAACTTGTGAAATACTCATAATAAAGAACCAAGTTCTGGGAATTGAAGCCCACACTTTTTAAAGTTGCCAAGATTGAGAAACACTGCTTTAATAGAACACTTTAATCAAATTCAAACATTTTAAAAAAATATCAACATCTGCCTATCCTTGGGAAGGCTCAATAGGTGGATAAAAATGCCAAATCCAGTCTGAATCATAATAATCAGCCTTGACAAAATCATCATCAATCAACTTCAAAAGGCACCTTTACTATGATGATACTTTTAACATAATCAAACAAAATTTGCCTGTCCCGGGTCCTAATAGGTGGACAAAAATGCCAAATCCAGTCTAAGCATCTGACTGTGTGATGAACCACAACAATAATAATAACAATTACGCTACATATATGCAAAAGTAAGCCTTTGAATCCAGATGACCCATTAAACTACTATGGGTAGTTCAACTATGGGTAGTTTCAGGCCTTTGGGTACCTGCCTCCTTTCTCCTTCAGCTATCTCTGATTTTTCTGATATAAAAATAGACTTGACTGGCAGCCCAATTCAATTACTATCCTGCCCTCCATAAACTATTTGCAGGTATAGGGATGGCATGTAATAGATGCACATTTCTGATTTATGCCTCCATTGTCCATCTACTGTTGCCCTTAGGCTGCCTAAAGTAGGGGCCAATCATAAAAGAAAAATACCTAGTTCTTATATGCATTTAATAGGTATTGCTTTCAGACTGTTTGCACTCTTTAGCTGTGGAAACCTATTTTACATTCAAGAACTATACAGAGATAGACATGACTTCTCTGCAGATATTTTCAAAATGAACACTATTATATTTTTTTACCAAAATCCAAGTCATAGCATCTTTGACCTAGAAGTAATACTTTTTATTAGGCAGTTAAGCCTTTATTTCTATATCTCATTATGATGGCTGAAAAAAGTTTTATTTTTTGACTACTGAAAGCATTTCTTTTCTTATAGGCTACCGTAGAAGCATGGTCTCAGGGAGGGCTTTTTTTCTCATAGAACGCCCAGAACGGAGTTCCGGCACCTTTTTTGGATGAAACCTTGTAGGATAGGCAAGGCGGGTTGTATGATGTGTGTGAGTTCCGGCACCTTTTTTTTTTTACAAAAAAAGCACTGGTCTCAGGAATCACCTCTACCCACAAAAGGTATTTTTTCCCCTCTCCTACACACATATCCCAAAATCAAAAGATATCTCCCACTCATCTCAACCCACATATATTCTTTCTTCCAAATACATGCACTACAGACTTTCATACACCTCCAGACTGTAACTCCTAAAGCTCCAGACATATTTATAATTCCCAATGTGGTACTCATGAATCATTTACACCTCTATTTTGTTTGAAAAATGGCTATAAAAGACAGCTAAGAGATTTTTAAAATCCATAATATAAACGTAAATAACAAGCAGAGTTAGATATACATACAAATAAAATACAAAACAGCAATTTGTATCCTATATGTCACAGCAAAAAAATCATATTAATTAAATTCAGAATCAAATACAACTTACATCAGACCAGAAGCACTAAACTCATGGAGTTCTTTTTTGCTTTTACCTAGGATCTCCAAATCTTTACAGGGCAGGAAGCATTCTTTGCCAAAAACAGCATTTGACACCAATAATCCTCCCCTGTAACTCTTGTATAATTAGGATATCCAAGGAACATCTTTAAAGTATCATAGTGATTAGTAGGTATAAAATATTGCCTAGCTCATAAGAGAGAAATTAATTCTTATGGTAATTATTTAAGCCATTTACAGCTTTAAATCCTGCACTTTTATTTGGACCTGGAAACAAACTGAGTGAACAAATTAATTCAAAAATTAATATCTAAAACTTCCTTCCCTTATTTGACATTTTCCAGATAGGTTTGCTACCTGCAAATTTGGGAATTACAGCCCAACACAGGGCATTTGTAAAATAGCAATTTGGGAAAGACTGCACTGAAAAAAAATGGTATTTCAGTTAACATCCTGGAATACAGACCTAGAGGTAACATTTTTACTCCAATTAATAGTAATGCATAAGATGCTAACAGGGATAAAAATAGATTACAGGTGATAACTAGCCCAAGCTAATAAACAGCACTTCTGGTTTTCTTTATCATTTAAGGTTCCTGAAATACGGCTTAGTCCAAGATGGTTTCCAAGATGGAATTCTACTATTCAACTTGTACAGTGAAAAATAGATTTTATAGTATTGTACAGAAAAAACATTGTGATCATATTTTTACCATGGGAAGTTGTTTTTTCTTGTAATATTTTATTAATTTTCTAATTTTAGATTTAAGTATTTAAAAAGCAACGTGGTGGCTGGATTAATCGATAATTCAATAACATACAAAAATCTTTAGTAAAAATCTCAAGCTACCACATCAAATATTTCCTCTCTTTTTCCCTTAATATCTACTGTCTCATATTTGAACTAATACATTTCTTATTATATCAATTAAGTAAAAATAGCATTGTTACATTTATCAATAATTTTTAGCTTATACATATCCTAGTTATTTTAACATTCAATCTTTATAGACAATCAATGTCCTATTGTTAGTTTTTCCCAATTTTTAGTTTCCCATCAATATTTAAATTTAACATTTGATATTTATAATTTCCATGTTTTAGGTAACCAAAGTTTCCTTTATCACAATTCATAACAAAGTCTAATATTCAAGATACATCTTATCTATTTGAGTATATTCTATTTCCCACCATCTTACATCATCTAGTTAATAATACAGTATAACATCCTTATTTTCAACTAATTTCCAAATGTCTTAAATTTAATGACCAAAATTTCCCCTATTTCAACATTAAATATTTCCTGTCTTTTCCCCTTAATTTCTACTGTCTCATATTTAAGCTAATATAGCTCTTATTATATCAACTAAGTAAAAACATGTTTATTACATTTATCAATAAATTTTTAGCTTATACATATCTTAATTACTTTTACATTCAATCTTTATAGACAATCAATATCCTATTTATTTGTTTCCCCCAATTTTTAATTTCCCATCAATATTCAAATTTAACTTTTAATATTTATACTTCCAGGTTTTAAATAACCAAAGTTTTCTTTATCTCAATTCATAACAAAATCTAATATTCAAAATACACATCTTGTCTATTTGAGTATATTCTATTTTAATTAGTAATATAAAATCCGCTCTAATAAATCAAAACCCCAATTTTCTTCAGCCTTATTCTGGCTTTCTTCCTTTGCCAGCTCACCTTCCATGTCAGTGCTTTTAAGTCATCAAATAGATCTCCCTCTGTTGTTATATATATTATTTGAAATAAAAGAGACCATCCAGTTGCCATTTTTTTGGAAAGGCTAGCGAATCGTCTCTCTATTATTCCAGATCCCCATAGTTGTCCTGATATGTTTGTCTTCCCTTCGGTCTGTTCTTCTTCTTGCTCCTCAAGTTTCTTCTGGTTTATATAAAAAGTCTTTTCCATTTTCAGTGTTGTCAGTCCCTTTTCTGGATTTTCCACTGACTGTATTTGTTGGTCAGTTGGATCCTCTATCATAGTATTTAATTCTTCCACTTCTTCTGTTATCTTCTGCATAGTTGATTCTTTAACTGTAGTCAAAATTTGAGTTGGTATATCTAGGCTGACATCTTGTTCTTTTCTGTAGCATCTTATTTCATCACAAGCTGAAAGAATGGTTTCATATATTGCTTTCAACATAAAAAGAATCTGTTCCTGGTCTCCATCCATATTCTCTTAATGGTGTATTAAATTGAGGGCTTTAAAGTCAGAGAATGAAAATAATTTTATAACTGAGTATAGAACACAGCTGAGCTTCTCACAGCTGATATTTGTCAGGGTTGAGAAAGTCTCATCTGTAGTCTGGGCTTCAAGCCAAGTCTCCTTTAGACAATAACAAGTTGTAATATCAAATTTGGCCACAAGATGTCACCAATGCCGTTTAATGTTTTTTAAGTACAAAATTTTTATAATCCTTTTTCCAATTTTATTTCTTTTTTGTAAATAAATACCAAAGTCTTCAGTAAAGATAAGAAATCTTTTGGTCCCCAAATTTTAGAAGCATATAAATCCAGTTAGATTAAGGTTATTCTTTCAGTGTTTTAACTCCCCTGGATAGTCAGTTGCCGCTATTCTTAGAGGGTGGGATAGAAGTTCCCTTCCCTCTCTCCTCACAGGGGGAAGATACTTTGGGCAGCTTAGGATTGAAAAGAGGTTCAGATCTCACCCAGTCTCATCTGTGCTGCTTTAGAAGTGCCTGGTGGTAAGTTTGACTTCAGCTGTCTGCAGCCTAGTGACGAACCATATTTCTATGGCCGGTCTTTCGTCCACAGGTTTGGAGGGCTGCCCCGGATCGAGTGGAAAGGCTACCGCCCTCCCACGATCAAGCGGGGGTCCCCTCCTTGCTTGTCGCCACTACAGGGCAACTCTCAACCCTTTCCAGGGTCCCCTAGTGGAGCAAAACCGAACGTGGAAGACGGAGCTCGCCTTCCAGCAGCCGCGGCGGCCACGATGGCAAACCGGAAGTCTGGGAAGTTGTTTTCTATATCCAGAAGAAAGTTTAAGAATATAATTTTGTCAGTAGCAATATAGTACAAACTATCATGTGTGTTCAGTTACTTCTCTAAGGAACACATTTTAATATACTTTGCCTTAAAGCAAAACTAATTTTTCTGTTTTGCCTCCCTTGCCTGGGAGCTTAGATGAAAAAAATATGAGAGATATGAATTTACAAAAACAGCCAAGGTTAAAATACACCGAATGACTTGTACAATGCTGGAAACATTAAACAAACTACACAAATAATGGGCTGCCTTTTATCACTTGACACACTGAAAACTATTAGAGAAAAGGAAATACAGAAAGATTTACTACTTTTAAATTATTTCTCTATTCAGATATTCAACAACTCTGCTTCAAACACCTTCTAGATTAATTATTATACACTTTCAAACACAGCAAAGCACATTGGTTTTCATTAAATCTTGGGATGGGAAGTCAAGAAGCGCAAAAACGAACATGGTATTTGATTAATGGCAAAAACAGTATACACTGGAAAAGCCAAATGACTACAGACATATATAGAATTCTATAAGATAAATGATGCTGTTAAATCAACAATGGATAAGCAGCCATCAAATGGGACTACATGCAAAGTGAGCAGAACTCCCCTCCTCCTTTCACGTGCAAGCACACATTTCAGAAAATAACTGCTTTTTCCTACAAATTGCAGATTGCTTCATTTTTAAATATTATGGAGTAGGCTTGGGGTTAAACTATAGTTTAATTGGAGAGTATAAATGTAAACAAGTGTCTCAAGGAAGACTTTCTCAGGCTTCTGAACTATATAGTTGAGGGGCTAAAGAATCTATTATTCTTTAAACTTCCAGCCATCCAGCAAGACACTAGCTTACTTGCTGATCTCTACAAAATCTTGGCAATAGCTATGAGAGATCTATAATAGACACTAGGGCTCCTTTCTGGATCTCAGATGCAAGATTTAAACAGCAGATGAGCCAAAGCTTTAGATCACTGTCCAGGAAAGAAATATTGGGAGTTTTGCATATACCAAAGGTAAATGGATCTAAGACCCAGAAAGCATAAGCAGTTGATGTCACACATACCCGATTTAAGAATTGATATTTTTTTCCAGACCAAAATCTCCCATTTTGGGGAGGGGGAGACCTTTTTTAAGAGGTAGTTGATGGAGCTATCAATTTAATTGAGCATGCAATTATAATTAAATATAGTTAATATTTAACTCCAATTGTGTTTTTGATACATTTCTCATTCTATCACTTGGAGATCCCTAAGACCAAAAATTTAAACATCCTGATCTGCCACTGCAAAAGGTCGTAGGAGAGAATACAATCAGGCTGTGGTATTGCTATTTATTGCAATAACAAATCTTTATGTTATATTGAAAGCTGCTCTTTTTAGTTAAAAACTGCTGCTCAAATACAACCGTATCAGAACAAACTGCCAAAATTTACTTTTTAAAAATGGAAACTTTGTATCCAGCACTACTGACTCCCCAAAAATTACATTCCACATAGTTTAAAGACTACATGAAAAATGCATTATGATAAATTATTTATAGTATCACAGTGTTTATTTAAAAATGTGGCTACTTATGGTCAATCCATGTGCAGGTATTTAGCTGTGATGCAGTCGCATCACAGCAACAAAATAAAAACTATTCTGATGTGTAAAAGCTTACAAGCAGCTCATTAAAAGACTTTTATACTGTTCTAATGAAATGTATTTGTATTATTAAATTCAAGTATAGTTAAAATATTTGAATATTTGAACTCAGCTCAGGTCTACTTATAGAAGAGAATGGAGAAATAGGACATATCGAACTGGGAAACCAAACTTGGAGAATGAAAATAACAACATATATTCACAGGTTTAACTGAATTTAAGCAAGAATGGCTCCCTTACATATCATGTTAAAAAACCAAACAAGTGTAGATATTTAGAGTTTGGTTTCTAAGATGAATGGATGCAAATACAGATTCAGAAACATTTCCTAATATATTTGTTGCAATCAAAGCCAGGGTACAACGGGAGGGAGGAATATAATTTGTAAGCAAGTAGTTTTTGGTACTGCTTTGGTAATTTTTAGTCTTTTATATTTTTCATTTTTTTTTTTACTTTTTTCTTTCCTTTTCCTTTTTCTACATTAATAGCCTTTATTATTATGTATTATTTATTATCATAACCCTTTATTATTATTATTATAGAAATTTATTGTAATTTAATTATGAAATATAAAATCTATATTGTATTATTTGTCATTATTGCTATTTGTATTCTATATAGACTTTAATCGTGATTTGGGGGATCAAAAATATTCAGATGTCTTTAACACTTATAAAGAAAAAACGTAACTTCACCACGCTCTTAAACTGTTATTTACCTGATCCCATTTCTACTTTTCCCCCATTCCCCCTTCTTGTTTGTACACACACACATACTTTTTTAAAAGTTCTATTAAAAGAAGGGGAAGCGGAAGAAGTAATCACTTTGGTCTAGTGGCTAAGGCATCAGGCTAAAAACCAAGAGACTGTGAGTTCTAATCCTGCCTTAGGCATGAAAGCCAGCTGGGTTGTTTTTGTAGGGAAAATAAGAGGAGGAAGGAGTGTTAACTATGTTTACCTCCTTGAGTGATTTCTAACACAAAATAACAAAAGCCGGATATAAATAAAATAAAATTTAAGAAAGTAATCATCCTAGAGAAAGAAAATTCTGATCTGAATTATAGCCATTTGGAGGATCAACAGGGCAAGCTCTGGTATACAATATATGACAGCGAAAGCATTTGGGAGAAGTAGATCCATATTGGGAAAGAGAATTAGTCTGACATGAGAAAAGGATGCATTCTAAGAAATCCAAAATAAGATAGAAAATACTGAGGGGCCCTTTTTTTTATCAAAGAAAATGATAGATGAAAAAAATGTTCTAGAAAAATAATCATCTTGGTGCATTTATTTTATGTCCACTGCTTTGCAATTTCTGCCATGTACAAGGTCTATTTATCATGTAACACTAATCTGAGGAATCACTGCAGTTAACATTCAAAACAAACTGAATCATTCTGGCAACATCCTTTTTATCTGGAACTATCTATTTTACTATGTATTATACAGAAATCATCTCAAACATTTTTGTTTATTCAATATTTCTTGTTCATTTTCTATTGGTGTCAGTGAAAATGCAGAATTAAGACAAATTAAAATACAGAGGATGTCTACCAAATTAGCATTTTATCAAAATGTTAAATGATAAGCATTGAAAAACTGCTTTTTAAAACAAGATTTAAACCTTCCAAATATCTCACACAAAATACTGCTGATATCTCATTGTACTGGGCTGACTATGTCAATTTTTCTTTAAACCCTAAAAGGACAACTAGGATTTTAAGGAGAGCTTCCCTAACAATTCCTGCACTATTATCAAATTGTGTTTTCTTTTGCTTTGTTTTTAACATGCTCATTTCTTGAATTTACCCTGCTAACAGTATGCAAACAACACACCTCAAAATGTTTGCTCTTATGGATTTGTGCTACATAAAAGCAGCAAAGATTGAACCACTATGTCAAAAGTTCAAAGTAGTAATTAAAGCAGTGGTGGGATTCAAATATGTGAACAACCGGTTCTCTGTGTGGGTGCCGCTTCCGGAAGTCCATTCCGGGCCTGGGCAACAAAAAGTTAGCTATCGGTTCTGCCGAAGTGGTGCGAACCGGCTGAATCCCACCGCTGAATTAAAGGCCAGGAAAGCCAAGGAATACTTTGCAGAATAAGGCTGAAATCTTTAAGTGTTCTTATACTGGAAACTACATTAAAATGAAAAATTGGGAAGAAATGTCCTGTGCAATGGTTAAATTAACTTTAATTGCAAAGAGAAAAAAAAGCTGATACATAGGAATTTAGGAAATGGGTTGCTTACATGCATTCTTCAGAAAGGTATAATTATGTTAACCATGATTGGCCCAGACTGAAATGTTGAACAGTATGATATTAAGTACTCAGTGTGATCCCATTATTGGCATTGCTCTAAGCGATGGGCATCTGTCCATCTAAGAAGCTACTACAGAAAGAGGGGTCCTTGGTGCTCTCTGAGTTAGGCTGCTTTCTTGCAGATGTTTCATTATCCAAACTAGGTAACATCATCGGTGCTAGTGCTTTACTTTAGAAAGACGTGGGCATTAAGAGTCGATATACCATTTAGCAATTACTTTGACTCTTAAAGAAATTATATCTTTGGAGGAACGCCATGAGGTGCCAATTCTTTATTTCTATTCAAGATTGCAGGAATTGAAATGGAAAGGCCTTAATTACAAAGAATGCCACCTCCATAAGAGATAGTCACACAACGTCCCGGAAAAAGGGAACAGTGTTCCCACAGTTGTGCTTCTTCTCTACCTTTGAGAATAAAACTAAAAATACCAGCGCAGTAACTTTCAAAGTTACCAAGACACACATGGAACAAACTGCAACAGTACAATTAAACTCTGAGCAGGGAAATAAGTCCAAGTCTCTTGCTCCGGAGGATCCGTCAACCATCCCCTTCCCTGAGAAGGCAGCGCTGGCAGCAAGCCGAAGAGTTGACACAGGCCCACGCTAGCAGAAAAAAAATGCAGCAGCAAGCTGGTGAAAATCAATTTGCAGTACAGGTAGCTCTGAATTTACAACCATTCAAAGTTACAAAGGCTCTGGAAAAAGCGACTCATGACCATATGTCATATTTACGAACGTTCTAGCATCCCCATGGTCACATTCAGGCGCTTGGCAACTGGTTCATATTTATGATGGTTGCAGTGTCCCGGGGTCATGTGATCCCCTTTTGCGACCTTCTCACAAACAAAGTCAATGGGAGAAGCCAGATTCACTTAACAACCATATTACTAACTTAACAACTGCAGCGATTCACTTAACAACTGTGGCAAGAAAGATCATAAGATGGGGCAAAACTCACTTAACAATTGTGCTGCTTAGCATCAGAAATTTTGGACCACCTGTACAATAATTAATTAATGTAAACAAGATTTAAAATGTCCATGGCCACATAGAAAGAGGCAGAAACTTTATCAGGAATGGTAAAAACAACTATCACCCACAAAGCAACAGTAATAAAGCCATAAAAAGCAAAGAGGATATGGCGTAAGGAGAAAGCTCTCCAAATCAGTGAGCAAGTTGGAGGCCGAAGGCTGCCTTGGGGATGCATAGCTAAGGAGGCTGCTATGCATTCTGAAGGGGGACAGGCCTTCTGCCAAAGCAGTTCTCTCACTATTTTTCTGTCCCCAACAGCAGCATCTGAAGATGTTACTGAAATGCTAAGAAAACACTGTAGTCTACATTGGTCTACAGCTGGAACATCCCAGGTCTGATCAGTAAAGCATAATCTGGAACGGCAGGAGTAGATGATCCATTCTGGAAAACAGCGGTTCCTATCTTTCTAGAGTGGAGGTCCCCAACCTTGGCCATTTTATGACTTGTGGACTTCAACTCCCAGAATTCCTCAGCCAGCCAATCATAAACTGGGCAAGGTTGGAGACCCATGATCGAGAGGGCATCCGATTGGGAAAAGCTGAGCACCTTCGTGTTTAGAGTATGTTCCCAAATATCAAGTGCTAAGGACAAAAAATGGGAAGGCCACCAAATGCATCTTTCTGAGTTTAACCTGCCCTGAAAAGGAATGTGGGGCTTGCTGTTTTGCACCGCATATAGGATTGCTTGTTGCTAACCTAGGATGACGGGTTAGTAGAAACTGCTGCATCTTTTGTTTGAAACTGGCTGGAGTAGCTTTAACTACAGCCAAGTGGAGATATACGGAAAGATTAATGCAAAGCAACTCATGCATTTTCCACAGGCAGCATAGCCCATAGCCAGGAATGAGAGGTCCAATTGCACATGATAAGTAGAAAGGCTCCCCATCGGTCAATGTCTTACTAATGATTCGTTCAATAAGCTATGGTTCATGTTGTGAAGCACAGATAAAGCATTAGCTTAATGCATGACATATACACTGAAAAATGTAATGCCAGTTTAAGCATCCTTTTAAATAAAGATACCAAAGTGCCGTACCTTCATAAATTCAAGTAGACAGTTAATCAAGTAATAATAATGCAAGTTTTAAACAATCGATAAAGTATTTAACTATTTCTATCCATATTAAATGTGTAAACACATAGCTTGTTTTTCCTTGATATTTCCATTTAAAAGAAGAAGACCTCAATCAGCCAAATTTAAAGCCAACAAAACCATCCGTGAGAGCACTTGTTTCAAATCTCATTTTATGCATTGTAATTACTTCACAATTCTGGGCTGACATCAATGGATTAATTATTAACTGAATGGACACATGGGTTCCTGTATCTTCAAATACATATTAATCTCAAGAAAACAAGAAGCCATCTAAAATTTCAAATGATTACGTTTTTAAAAATCATCAGTGAAATGAATCCAAATTTAAATCTGCTAAATCTAGTGGGACCTTTTTGCTTTTAATACCTGCTAACAGAGTAATGCCCCTTTGATGCCATTTCCAAAAGCTGCTTAGTCTCTTAATCCTAAAGCTTGTGAAAGATTGCATTTCACATATCTCCTTGCTTTAAAAATGTTTCCCTGGTGCACGTTAAATGTTAAAGCCTTAACTTAACTAAAATCAACACTGTCTTAACAGTAAGACTGAGTTTTAATATGAACTAGGCCAGGGGTAGGCAACCTTGGCTCTTTTATGACTCGTGGACTTCAACTCCCAGAATTCCTGAGCCACCATGGCTCAGCATGGAAACCTCTCCTTTTCTCCTCAGCATGGCTGGCTCAGGAATTCTGGGAGTTGAAGTCCACGAGTCATAAAAGAGCCAAGGTTGCCTACCCCTGAACTAGGCTTATCTATTTTCATATGAAACCTAAACACGGGGAACCTGTTTATTATCATTATTCCTTTAATTTTCCCGGTGTATTTGGGTCATTCTGACTACTGTATTATCTCCCTAGCAGAAACTGTTAGGGAGTTTCCAGATGAGGTTTTTACCATGCTATCGTCCTGCATCAAACACAAGATTTTATAAGGGGACATCCAAAACGTACCACCTGCTTTTCACTGGTAACAATTCTATGCTTGTCTACTGCTCATCCTATTTCTTTCTTACAGAGGAAATATGCCAAGGGAACAAATAAAGTGACAGATGCACAAGACCCTCTGATGGAATAGGTGAGGAGCCAAGCAGCAGAGAAATCTTGTATTCTGACAGCTCAATGTAACCTGACTGGATCAAATGTCCCCTCTTCTAATTCTCAACTTGACTATCACATCTCTAATATCACCTCAGTGAAAGTTGATTTGTGTCAGAAGTGTAGCATTCATTCATTCCTTCATTTAAAGTATTTATACAGCTGCCAATCTGAAGCACAACTCTGGGCAGCTCACAATAACAATAAAATCCAAAGCTATAAAATCATAAACCATTAAACCACAACCACAGAATCAAAAAACCAAAACTCAAGTGTGTTAGTCATCCTCTTGGGATGCTCCACAGCCTGCTCCAGATACCTTCACTCTATGCCAGTGCCTGGTAAAAAAGTATTTATACAGCTGCCAATCTTAAGCACAACTCTGGGCAGCTCACAATAACAATAAAATCCAAAGCTATAAAATCATAAACCATTAAACCACAACCACAGAATCAAAAAACCAAAACTCAGTGTGTTAGTCATCCTCTTGGGATGCTCCACAGCCTGCTCCAGATACCTTCACTCTATGCCAGTGCCTGGTAAAAAAAGCTGATTTAGATGGCCTTACCAAGAAGCTAAAAGGGTGAGGGACCAGGAGGGGCAATCACAGGAAAGACAGTATTAGTCAAAGAAAAAATGAAATAATGTAGTCTGTAGGATCAGAGACTTCAGTATTGCCTTCCCAATGACATAGTTTTGTAGAATTAAATCAGGAGCATATAGATAATTTGACAATTATATCGGTATAGTCTTTTTGTTGGCATTTAACACTTGTGCTTGCAGCTCATGTCACACTTCCTCAGCTTAAAACTTTCCAGCTTTGTTTGCAGCTCTCAATATTCCTCAACAGCATGGACTTCGGCCAACACACTTGGAGAGCTTGATGTTGCTGCCTACAACTGTAGGAGATGAGCAGGCTGAGCCTGAGGGCAGGGATCAAACACATGAATCACTTTGGAGTCACTATACCCCCCATAAGAGACCTATGTCTAGCCTCCCTTGAAGACTCTTATCTAACGCCAATTTGCCTTGACCATTAGTAGTTCAGATTCTTGCATATGGTAGCACAAAATAAACTCCTAGTGCTTTTGAACTTATCCTGGTTCCTGATTTCTTTGACTTCAATGACTTTTCCAATGAGAACATCCAGATCCTATATTATAATAGCCCCACCATGTGACCTAAGTACTGACATAATCAAATGAAACTTCAGATTTTTCTGTTCAGAGAAAAGATCTAATTCTCAGATCAGGGGCAGGGATTCCCTGCCCAAAGCAGTTTCCTGCACCTGCTTACCATTCTCCCATTTAGAATTAAGATGATTTACAGGTAGTCTCCTCAACAGTTTATTTAATGATCGTTCAAAGTTACAATGGCACTGAAAAAAATGACATGACCATTTTTCAGTTACGACCTTTGAAGCATCCCCCATGATAATCTGATTAAAATTCAGATGCTTGGCAACTGGTTCATTCTTATGACCGTTGCAGTGCCCCAAAGTCATGTGATCACCTTTCGCGAGCTTTTGACAAGCAAAGGCAATGGGAAAGCCGGATTCACTTAACAACCGTGTTACTAGTTTACCAACTACAGTGATTCATTTAGCAAGTGTGGCAAAAGTGGTCATAAAATGGGGTAAAACTTACTTAACAAATGTCTCACTTAGCAACAGAAATTTTGGGCTCAATTGTGGTCGTACGTCGAGGAGTAGCTGTATCCTATAGGACTGCAATTGGAAAGGAATATAACTTATTTGGGTTTGGTATTAATGTTGCTTTGAACTTTATTCTATTCATTTTTCAAGATGCCTTGGTCAGATGGTTAAAAGGCATCCATCTCAGAAATTTAAATACATACATACATACATACATACATACATACATACATAAAATTTGGTTTAGTAATTGAACCACTTCAACATGTGCCTTAAAATTTAGTCTAAAACAGACATGTCAAGCTCACGACGTCACGTGATGTCGCGCAACGTATCGGGACGGTTTTCTCATTGCCGACAATGAGATGGGCGCGGCTTCTGCATGATGCATCCGGCCCGCAGACCGGCAGTTTGACACCCCTGGTCTAAAAGAACATGATGAGTACCATCAACCATGTAGACACATCAACTCACAGCACGTCCTGAATGCCAAATCATGATATCTAAAACTGCAAGAACAATGATAACTAAATGGAAAAGAGAAATAGTTCAGGACTGTATTAGGACAGCTTGCATTATGTAGAACCAGATTCTCCTACCCAAAAGGCATTAGGAGGTGCAAATTTGTCAAAGCAACAAAATATGGCTGTCAAGACAAGCTAACAAATTCACACTGCCCTATGCCTTCAATTTTCGCAATGCATACAATGAATTTATTAAGGTTTAGGGCAAGGCAGGATTTCCATCTGTATGAGGGAAGGGGTTGTATCTATAGCAGCAGCATTTTTTGTCCTAAAACACAGTGCAGAATAAGGCCTAAAAATACACTCTCCAACCTTTCCATGACCTTTCTAAATTTTTGGTGAGTCACTAACAGAGAGAAGTAATTAACTGCATTCTAAGAGCCTAACACGATTATCCATTATACTGCAGCATCAGTGGAGCTACAGAGCTCTCAGCCCAGAAAATATCTCACCCTCTTGCAGATTGAAGGATCAAGCCCTGCTCCCATCACTTACACCAGAGGTCCAAAACTTCCAAGAGCCCCAGGCTACACTCCAAAAATGGATACAGTCCTATTCTGGGAAATGTTTTGGAAATATTAAGGAATGAAATGACTGCCTTAAGCATCTATAAGACTTAATGCAATAACTTTGCCCCTTAATATCCTCCAGAAATGCACAGATACAATCCCAACCCACACCCAAAGCAAAAAGAAAAACACAAACAAACAAACAAAACAATCAGAGGTGATCTGGAAGCCACAAAAAGGATACTACAGGTTTTGGGTCATGTTTACAGTTCTGACTTACAGCAAACCGCTTTAAAGGAAAAGTTTGACAGCTCACCATCCCATATTTTGTTTCCTAAACAGTCTTGAGACCAGGAAGGGCGTAAAGGGTAAAAGACAATCAAGACAGCAATGAATGGTCTCAACTGGAATGTCAACCGATACAGCAAAATATAAAGGACCAAGATGCCTAAGAAGAGGAACAGCTGGGTTGAGCTCTCTTTGCAATATGTTCCTAGTACAGCATTGCACTGCAGTCTCTTCAGCAGCTTCCAAGTTACAAAAAAGAGTGACAAGGCAATATTCCAAGAGAGAAAGAAAAAAAAAATGTGGCTGTTTGAAAAGCCAGCAGTAATTTTTATCAGGGGTATGCTTCTACAAAGATGACACATAACACATACTTCAACTGATATTTAAGTTTCACTCAAGCCATCCATGCACCAATGGGTGTTTCACAGGACCTTGTTCCTCTCATCGAAAGAATGAAAGCAAGCACTGCCCTTCAAGTTCGGTCCCTTTCATACATGCGTGCTATGTCACAATGCTTGCAAAAAAGGGACCACAGGAGGACACTGCTTTTAGCATGCTTCCCCACTCGCTGTTGAATCTTCTATTGCAGAGAAGTCAAGTCCTATGAATGTTTAGTTAACAAAGATGTCACACTTATTCGGCATGTCTCATTCTCAAATATACGCGCGCCTCAATTTGGAACATTCCTCTGAATGGATCATTCTGGTGACACTTTCATATACAGTGAGTTTGGAGCAAGAGACAGAGCATGGCATTTTAATCAGTTCCTTCCTTGCTTATAGTCCTTCTCCTTCTGGTATGATAAATCCCTTTGAGCTATAACTGACTACAGCACAAGGTTAACATACAGGCATCTACCCATTACCTGCCCAGCCACTACTCATTAAAGCTCTGTTATTAAGACCCAAAGCAGCACGAGTACCACAGGACCATCTTCACCAAGTTGGTGACTTCCACATATTAGACCTCAGCTTCCATAATTTGGGTAGCTATGCTATGCTATATTCAGAGAGTTATATAAATTGGTCAATAGAAGTAGGTGCCATCAAGCTGAGGAAGGTTAATTTTTTTTAATAGAAATGAAAAAAAAGGGGGGGGGAGACTTCTGAAGTACCTTTAATGTTCCCATGGTCAGGGGAAAAGGTAAAAGTTTATCGATGTTCTAGTACTATATGTACAGGGACTCGAATCACCATCTAAATACTTTTTCCATTAGTGAAAACATACTTCAGACTTCGTCCCTGTAATCAGATGCTCATTTCTATGGATACTTGTTTCTTAATTGCCAAACAGGAGCTGAAATACAAAGGATTTAAACACCTATTTCTAATAGGAAGTGAAATTAGTTACAAGTACAGTACGGTTCATGTTTATGTTGCCTCTTTACCAGCAACAAAATAACCATGTTTTGTTAGAAGCTGACATTTGGAAACTTGTATGAATTACATCAGTTTTCCATTTTTTTAATTGAAAAACTAAACTGAAGATGAGTGAGGCAGATATGCTATTCATAATGCTATTCATAAGTATGAGTTCTAGCTTTTATAGTAAACACACATTTAGTTCCACTGCACATTATTACTTAGAATCTCATTTAATTGTAGCCTTATAATCAGGAAAGGCATTAAAGCTCAACTAAGCCAAAGCAGTAGCTAATACTATTAAGCAGGAAATCCAATTAAGCTATTTTCAAGTCGCCCTTATCGTTAGAGATCAAAGAAAGATCTGGTGTCCAAATCTGAAAACAAAGAGCATTAATTGTTCAGAAATCCTCCCGAGATTGGTGCCCAAGCCTTAGACACTGCTATAGATACTTCGATAGGAGTTTCAGGAAACCAAAACTACCTTTAAATGCTTAAGAGGAAGCCTCATCTTACTATTCCAATTGTACCTGACATGATTTTGATGAAACATACAAAACCCATAAAAATATTATTACTGCATGAAAAGGTTAATTTGTTTTAAACTATCCCATCAAAATTCTGCTCAAGTAACCATATGCAATAAAAGGATTCTTCAGAAATTGTTATTGTATATTCCCAATTTTAAAAAGCAAATATAAAATTATTCTATTCAAATACACATAGAGACACCCCTAAAATTTTATTTTATTCAATCTCCAAGATATTGGCATTGGGCATGTAGAAACAAGTCACTTTCATTTTCAACTTATACTGTCATTACGCAGAAATAA
>JALGBA010000108.1:0-49745 GCA_023970755.1 Azemiops feae
AAAAAACCTAGGATTAAATTAAAACTCTTGCAAGATACGAAAGATAAAGGGGGATTGGCATTACCAGAGTGGGAAATATATTACCAAGCATCAAGCCTAACTTGGCTAAAAGAATGGATGGAATTGGAAAACACCAGAATTTTAACACTTGAAGGACACGACTTGCAAGTGGGGTGGCATGCATTTCTATGGGACGAAAAATATAAAGTACATAGATACTTCCGAAGGCATATAGTTAGGGATGCATTGCTACAGACTTGGGAAAAGATAAAACAAAAACATTACATAAGAATTCCAATGTGGTTATCCCCAACAGAAGCTCTGAAACACCCAAACCTACTGGACATAAATAAGATAATTAGATACAAGGAATTGGTAAATGAACAGGGAAATCTGAAAACAAAACAAGAATTGGAACAAGATGTAGGCAGAGAGATTGATTGGTGGACATTCACACAAATCCAATCTAAATATACAGAGGATAAAAAATTATATGAAATACAAAAAGAATCGCAAGAATTGGATAAAATTATACATGGAACAGAAATAAAATTAATTAGTAATATATATAAATATTTACTGAGATATAAAATGGAAGACGAGGTTGTCAAAGACACAATGATTAGATGGGCAAAAAATTTCGGATACAACATAGAATTGGAGAAATGGGGAAAAATATGGGAAACAAACATAAAACTGACTATGTCTGCGGCATTCAAGGAAAATCAGTTGAAGATGTTTTACAGATGGCATCTTCCACCAGCAAAGCTTGCTAAGATGTTCCAGAACAACTCGCCAACATGCTGGAAATGTAAAAAGGTACATGGAACATATTACCATCTATGGTGGACATGCCCCGTTGCAAAAAAATACTGGACTAAAATAAGAAGATGGATGGAAGAAATAATAGATCAACCTGTAGATTGGAAACCAGAGATCTTCCTGCTGGGTATCTTAAATAGAAAATACAGTAAAGAAATACGGTACTTAATCTTACATATAACAACGGCAGCAAGAATAGTCTACGCACAGTTCTGGAAAAATGAGAATATACCATCAGAGGAAGAAGTGATAAGGAAAATCTTAGACTGTGCGGAGATGGACAAATTAACAAAAGAGATAAAAGAAAAGGAAGACACAGAGTACTATGTAATATGGAATAAGTGGTATGATTGGTTGGAGATTAGAAATAATAAATGAAAATAAATGCAGAAAGGTCAAGAAAGGGAAAATGTGTGTATAATAATGTATAATAACGTATAGTAATAATATGTATTATTCTTAGTATGAAATATAGTATGAACGAAGAAAATGGAAATAAGAAAAGCGGGGCTCTGGGTGGCGTACGATATAACATCACCCCTAAATAAAAATTAAATTAATGTTAAAAAGTTTGAAATTCTACAATAATGTCAATTAAACAATCAAAAGGGAAGAAATAGATTCCCCCCCCCATAGGTCCCATGATCTTCCTTCTCTTCCCGAGGTCCAAAGTTTCCCCTGCCAAAAAAAACTTCTTTCCAGAAAATTAAACCAAATATTATATTTTTGAGGGTGGGGGGGGTAAGAATCCAGCAAGGTCTCTCTCTTCCTCAGTATATAGATATGTTTCAATTTAATCTATATACTATATAATATTTCAATATAATATGTAGAAAGGTTATGTAGAAAGTAAACACAGGGTCAGTCATAAAGGACTCATGTCTATACACCAATGCACAGAGTATGAACAGCGAAGAGGGTGAACTAGAAATTCAGGTTAATGAGGGCAGATATGATATTGCTGCCATTACGGAAACATGGTGGGATGAAACCCACATATGGAACACACAGCTAGAGGGATTTAAATTATTTAAAAGAAACGGGGGTCGCGGGAAGGCAGCCGAGGTGGGTAAGAGGCAGCCGGGCCTCTCTCTCGCCCCCCCATGGCTGGGTGGGAGGGGGACCTTGCGGACCCTGAATTAGCGCCTGAGTCCCAAAGTGTCTTGCACTGAAAGAGGAAGGAGTCGGAAAAGGAAAGCGGAAAGAGGGAAACAGGCATTTTCAGACTGATTCCAGAAATGCCACCAAAGGTATAGCAAAAAGACGCTTTTTGGCAAAAGTGTTTTTGCAACTGTAGTTTTTCTTCTGAATCTTCTGAAGTTTTTTTTAAGGTGAGAGAAGAGTTGAGCTTGGATTCCTTCTTGGGGGAAGCAGTGCGAAGGGATTGGGAGCCCCCAAGAGAGACTTTGGGAAAGGGGAACCCCCACCCAGAATCCCCAAATGCTCAATCAACACCTGAATTGCTCCTCCAAGCTCTCCCTTTAGTGAAGGGGGCTGGAGCCCCTCCCTTTGAAATGGTCTTGGGGGGCTGCAGAGGGCCTATTTGGGAGGGGGATAGGAAAGAGGCCTCGAAAATCGTCCAAAGGGAGCAAGTAGGGCTGAAAATGGGAGAAGAACAGTTTGGGGTACTCAGGGAAGGTGGGTGTTGAAGGGCTGGAAGACCTCAGGAGTATTGGTGTGGATATCCTTATTGTGACCCCCTCCCCATATCCCCCACAAAGGAAGAAGGAGAGAGAAGTATGGATATAAGTTTTCCTCCAGCCCAGAGAGTTCCTGGGCGTCCCTTCCCTTGTCCCCATATTTCCTGTCCTTCCCTGCAAGGTTCACTGCGGAGAGCTAGGTAGGCTGCTAGACCAGTTGAACTTCTGCCTGCCTTTTACCACCCTGGGAAGATGGAGGAGGTCCCTCAGGAAGCTCCTCCCCAACTTCTGGTCTGACGCCATAATGAGACGGGTGGAAGAAACCAGGGCACCGGCTTCTTAGCCCGATTTTGTTCGGTCCGGCGACCCCAAGGGGTCGGAAAGTTGCTCTGGAGGGGCAACGAAGAAGGAGGGAAGCTTTGGGAGTCTGGACCAGATGGTGGTCAGTCCAGACAGATTGAAGAAACCTTTCTAAAGGATGGAAGAAAGGTTGCCTGGTAAGCACAGGCAGCCCAAGTCATCGTCACCTGGGAAAAAAAGTGAGGAGCCGCAGTGCTCCACCAAACAGCTGATTGTCAACAGCCTGCTGAAACTGAGTGAGCCTGTTTTTTTATTCCTTTTCCTTAAGGACTCAGAAATACTGATCCCCTGATTGGGAAAAATCTATGAAGTAAAGAACCCAGAAGGACTAGGGGAGAAGAGAGTTAAAAGCTGCGAGCAATTATAAGAGGGGGAAGGAATTTAAGGAATATAAAAGAATACTTAAAAATAGAACTTAGATCGACTTAAAGAAAGACTGCTTAACCTACAGGACGTGGAAAATCTTTTTAGATTTAATTTCTAGGGTAAATAAATTCCAAAGAACTTTAAAAGAAAACTTTGTAACAATCTTTTAAAACCGGATATAGACAATACAGTGTATGAGGACATCTAGTGGTAAAAGGAGATACTACAGCAATACCAAATAATAAAAGAATTTGAAAAGTGTTTTACCTTGAAACAACACCTGGTGTAAACAAAGTGCCTTTATATCAGGGCTTTTCACAGATTTACCACTTTTAGGACATGACAATATTTGAGTACAACCAGTGGTTAGCAAGGTGTCAAAAACTTGATGACTAAAAAAAAGGGGGGGGGATTTTGGGTTTTACTGATTAGATTCATCTGTTGTTATAGAAATGGCTAGTTTATAATATTATGGAAAAGTAAAAAGTTGAGGTTCAATGTTAATGCTTCCTTCTACTGCACCAGAGGAAGTATGTTCTTTTTCCCTTCTTCCCCTCACTCCCCCCCTTTTTCCTCCCCACTGTGTCCTACTATTTGCTTTTGTATTTTTGTATTTTATTCTATAAAAATAATAATAATAATAAAGTTGGAAGGGACCTTGGAGGTCATCGAGTCCAACCCCCTGCTCAGGCAGGAAACCCTATACCATTTCAGACAAATGGCTGTCCAGTCTCTTCTTAAAAACTTCCAGTGTTGGAGCATTCACCGCTTCTGAAGGCAGGTTGTTCCACTGGTTAATTGTTCTAACTGTCAGGAAGTTTCTCCTCAGTTCCAGGTGCTTCTTTCCTTGACTAGTTTCCATCCATACTCTGTCCTGCCCTCAGGCGCCTGGGAGAATAGCTTGACTCCCTTCTTCATTTGTGGCAACCCCGGAGATATTGGATACTGCTATCATGTCACCCTGCGGCTTTCTTTTCATTAAACTGTAGACCGAGCCCAATTCCAGCAACGTTCTTGATATGCTTTAACTCAGTCCCCTAATCATCTTTGTTGCCCTTCTCGCACTCTTTACTAGAGTCTCAACATTTTTTATACATCGTGGTGACCAAAACTGGCTTGCCAGTATTCCAAGTGTGACTTACCAAGCCAGTGTAAAAGTGGTTATTAATACTAATGTGATCGCTTCTATCCCTCGTTAATGCAGCCCAGCACTGTGTTGGCTTTTTTTGCAGCTGCAGCCCACTGGCTGAGATCCCTCTCACAGTTACTACTATTGAGCAAGGTAAAATATTATAAACTGTAGAAAAAAAGTACCAGTTTTAATTTCTTTGGTGGCTGTTCCTTTGCTGAATCACTTTCCCTTTGCACTGACAAATGTATGATAAATTTATCCATGTTTATTAATGTGCACCACTACCAGCTAGTTCAGGGGTCTTCAAACTTGGCACTTTTAAGACTTGTGGTCTTCCAGAATTCCTCAGCCCTCATGGCTGGTTGAGGAATTCTGGGAGTTGAAGTCCACAGGTCTTAAAGTTGCTAAGTTTGTAGACTCCTGAGCTAGCTGGTTTGCCCTTCTGAGCTCTTCCAGTGTAGTAAGAATGCACCCCCCCAATCCCTTCCCTATACCCTTAAAGACACAGGAATCAAGTGCAAAGCAAGAAAAGAAAGAAACACAAACTCCATTTTTCTCTCTCTTTAAGCTGCCTCAGGCGTGTCACATGTCACAACGTTGCAATTCTAGACTGAAAGGCTCCGGCAATTGCAAAAAGCTTTAGCTTTAAATTAAGCCTGTTTACCTTGAAAGAAAACTTTCTAAAAGCCACAGACAGACTCAGTTAAAGGGGGTTAAACCAATTACCTTTGTTTAAAGGGATTAAACCTTTCCTGTTGTCTTTTCCCCCCTTCCCCCACCCATACCACGTTCTTTTGTAGCCTCTCCTCTCCCCCCCTTTTTTCTTCAGTTCACTCCAGCTCCAAGTGCCAATCAGCTGGAGCCAATCAGCTGGAGCCCTGCCAGCTCCTGGGGCTTCTGCTGAGCTCAGACAGTCCTGCAGCTGCCTCTCCCTCAGGCTTGGCTCGCTTAGGCTCATTCTCCTCCCCTGCTACAGTTGGCTAGCAATCGCGTACCACCTGTCACGTGGCAAAGTACCACAAGTGGTACGTGTACCACTGGTTGAAAAGCCCTGCTTTATATGACTTTGCATGAGAAAAGACTCTCTACAATTATATCTGTTGACTCTGGATATAACTAAAACAAATTATTTGGAGACAGCGGGCATTTTATATTTGTGATTTGACTGGAGGATTTGGATTTAGCCTAAAGTAGTTGGCTCTTTTCACAGTTTGGATTTTAGCCTAAGATAGTTGACTCGAAAAATGAGTTCATCAAATCTCACTAGACTTATGAAAAAAAACTTCCTTTGCACCTTCTGTCAGAACATCTAGCCCAACAAGCCAGGGATCTATTGAAACAATGTTGCAGCATGAGAAAATAAGCACTGCTCAAACTAAGATGCAAACCACATTAAAATTAATTCAAGAATCAATACAGAGAAACCATGAAGAGACAAAAAGTAATTTTGATAAATTAAATGAACAAATGTTGGATATAAAGACACAATTTGAAGCCCACCAGCAAATGATTGTTAAAAATGAACAAAGAATTCAAAAAATGGAAAATAAATCAGATGATATTGACAAAAAATGGAAGTACTAATGTAAGAAAATGAAAAATTAGAAGAAGCAAATCTAAACCTAGAAGGTACAGTGGCAGTTTTAGAAATGGAGAAAGCAGAACACTATTTAAGATTTCAAAATATTCCTGAAGACAGAGAAGAAGATATAGCAGTTGTGATTATTATAACCAATTATAACCAATAATAATGGATAACTAGACGTTACCAGCCTAAGAAACAATTTCACAATCATTCCCCTGCTTTTGTCATTAGATGTTCCTTAGTGTTTATATCTGGTCTCAGGATGATAATGTAGCACGTGGGAAAGAAGATGCAGCTCAATAGTCCAGCACTGGAGGCCAAGATGGAGAAGACCTGCATGGCCACCATGTATTTTCCTTTAGTGCTCAAGTAGGTGGGGAGGAAGGAAACCCAGACACTGCAGAAGACCAGCATGCTGAAGGTGATCAGCTTGGCTTCATTGAAAGCTCCAGGCAGGTTCCTAGCCAGGAAAGCCACAGTGAAGCAAATTGCAGCGAGGAAGCCCATGTAGCCAAGAACAACATAAAACATGGTGACAGAGCCTTCATTGCATTGAAGGATAATCTCTTCAGGCTGGGAGTGCAGATCAGAGTCAGGAAATGGGGGCGAAACTCCCAACCACATGACGCAGATGAGAATTTGGACAGCAGAACAAGAAAGGATGATGGAGTTGGCCAAGCTCTTCCCCAACCATCTTTTCACTTTATTGCCTGGTTTTGAAGCTAGGAATGCCAGCACTACTGTGATTGTTTTGGCCAACACAGACGACACGGCTACTGAGAAGACAATGCTGAACACTGTTTGTCGGAGAAGGCAGGTGGCTTTCCTTGGTCGGCCAATGAAGAACAAGGAGGATAAGAAGCAAAGCAGAAGGGAGACCAGGAGGATGTAGGAGAGGTCCCGGTTGTTGGCTTTGACAATAGGAGTTTCAAGGTATTTAATGAATATGATTAAAACAAAGCCTGTGATTAGGAACAAGAGTAGAGCAAAGGAGATGAGGATGATGCTGAGATGTTCTTCATAGGACAGGAAGGTTATTCCTTTGGGGATACAATGGGCTCGGTTCTCACTTGGATATTGATCATCTGGGCACTTGGTGCATGTTTTGGTATCTGAGAAAAGAAAGTAATATTTCTTTTATAGTCTTTCAAATTTCAAGAAGACCTTTGGATAAGATGTGATACAGAGAGACAGAAAAGTCTCAGTAAACGGAATATACTTACACTACAACAACAACAAAAATCCCCAATACACAGAACTATAAAAAGAACAACAATAACAACATAAAATTAAAAGAAGAGCTATCTGGTGCTGGAAACTCCCTTCTCTGAGGTAATCCACCAGATTCTTATCCTGCACTGACCTTACCTTATCCCAAATGGTTGGCAGAAGTAGCAAGTCTCCAGAAGTTTAAGTGGATGGGGGCCTATTCAATTTCAAGGGGGAGTAAGTCCAATAGGGCAGGAACTGCAGCAGAAAAGGCAGGCTTCTGATGATCCATAAAGTGGGAATCTTTTAGGGAACAGATCATTTCCTAACCCCATTGTGGGTTAGACAGCATCACCACCAGATGGATTCGTAGCTGGCTGACCGGCCGTACTCAGCGTGTGGTCCTCAATGGAACCGCATCTACATGGAGGGAAGTGTGCAGTGGGGTGCCCCAGGGCTCTGTTCTGGGGCCAGTGCTCTTCAACATCTTCATCAATGATTTGGACGAGGGGATAGATGGGGAACTCATCAAATTTGTGGATGACACCAAGCTGGCAGGAATAGCCAACACTCCAGAAGACAGGCTTAAGATACAGGAGGACTGGACAGACTTGAACATTGGGCGCTATCTAACAAAATGAAATTCAATGGTGAAAAAAAGTAAGGTTCTACATTTAGGCAAGAAAAACCAAATGTACAGGTATAGTATAGGGGGTACCTTGCTCAATAGTAGTAACTGTGAGAGGGATCTCGGAGTCCTAGTGGACAATCACTTAAATATGAGCCAGCAGTGTGCTGCAGCTGCCAAAAAGCCAACACAGTGCTAGGCTGCATTAACAGAGGGATAGAATCAAGATCACGTGAAAGATTAATACACTTTACAATGCCTTGGTAAGGCAAATTGGAATACTGCATCCAGTTTGGTCACCACGATGTAAAAAAGATGTTGAGGACTCTAGAAAGAGTGCAGAGAAGGGCAACAAAGATGATTGGGGCCTGGAGGCTAAAGCATATCAAGAACGTTGCTGGAATTGGGTATGTCTGTTTAATGAAAAAGAAGGACTAGGGTTTGAACATGATAGCCGTATTCCAATATCTCAGGGGTTTGCCACAAAGAAGAGGAGTCAAGCTATTCTCCAAGGCGCCTGAGGGCAGGACAAGAAGTAATGGATGGGAAACTAGTCAAGGGAAAGAAGCAACCTGGAACTGAGGAGAAAGCTTCCTGACAGTTAGAACAATTAACCAGTGGAACAACCTGCCTCCAGAAGCAGTGAATGCTCCAACATGGAAGTTTTTAAGAAAGAGACTGGACAGCCATTGTCTGAATGGTATAGGGTTTCCTGCCTGAGCAGGGGGTGGACTCGATGACCTCAAGGTCCCTTCCAACTTTATTATCTATTATTATTATTATTATTATTATTATTATTATATTATTATTATTATTATTATTATTATTATTATTATTATTATTATTATTATTATTATTATTATTATTATTATTATTATTATTATTATGCATGCCTATTATATCTACTCTGGTGGGACAAGCAGATATCCTCAAGCAGAGGAAACCCTGCAGATACCCTGGTTCTGTCTCATGGAGGGTTTGAAGGGTGAATTTAATTGCACCTGGAAAGAAACTGGGATTCTGTGGAGCCTGCACAGCAGGGGTGTCCTATGAAAGAACACATGGAAACTCAACACTGTGCATGCCTTTGCATTCTGGACAATTTTATAAATTCCAGGTGGTTTTCAAAAGTAACCCTATGAGTATGGGATAAAAAGATAGAAACAGAAAACTAATGGCAGAAAAAGACCTAGTGCTGCATGCACTGCCCTTTGAGTTTTTTGTTTTCTTATTTATTTAATATTTTATTTCATTTTTTTCAAAAGAAATTTAGATGATGGACATATGTTTATCCCAAAAATGTTTAAACTCAGTTACTGATGATTGACCCACCAACCATGCTTTCAATACACTGCTCCAAAAATACTGGACAGAGGATAAAAGTTGTCTAACATAGTTGGATCCATGGAGAACCACTTGAGAAGGGTTGCAACACTGACTATTTCAGGACAGGTTGTACAGCCCACTTCACACACAAAAATCATTGACTATCCTGAAATTGAGAGTGTCTTCTAACTATTAGGCCTTCTAGAAATTCCTTAAAATGTGATTCTTTCAATGGTCCTGGGGATCTCCTGGTAACAAGTGATTGCATGGTAGGTAGCACCTTGATGTATTCCTCTCTTGCTTTCTTAGCATTTATACCTCAATGTTTAAATTTTTATTATTGATTTAATTATATTCCACCAAGAGACACTTTGTGTGAAATAGCCATATAAACTTGATAAATAAATTTGAAAAAACATCTTAAGGAAGATTAATTCATAAATGAATTCAACAACAGGAACTGAGTGTATTATCTGTAAAGTCTTTTTACCCTGTAAAAATAAGAAGATGAAGCAATATCTTTCCATATTCTCTAGGTTTGGGAAGAATTTTAAAGGGAATGAATTCAACATTGGTATCAAAGGATATTTAGTAGATTGGTCTTTTATTAGTTCTCTGTTTCCCCCTCCTTTCTGTTCATTTTAATCCCAACACTGGATGTTAGAATTTTTTTTTCCTTTCAGGACCATGACTATATTCCTTTTTTTTTTTTGGTGTTATATCTCACTACAGTATTTAACAAGAAAGAAAATTGGAAAGATGAGAAAAGGTGGAAAGGAAATATCTACTTGATATCTCACAGTTAGTACTATTGAGCAAGGTACCCCCTATACCAGTGATGGTGAACCTTTTAGAGACCCAGTGCCCAAATTGCAACCCAAACCCCACTTATTTATCACTGGGTGCCGGGTGGATGTGGCCACAGTGGTCATGGCAGACTGGGTGGGCGGGGCCAGGGTGGCGGGGGCCAGTCCCTTGCCATCTCTAGAGCACGGCACGCGTGCCCACAGAGAGGGCTCAGAGTGTCGCCTCTGGCACGCGTGCCATAGGTTCGCCACCACTGCCCTATACTATACCTGTACAAGAAAAACCAAATGTACAAGTATAGTATAGGGGGTACCTTGCTCAATAGTAGTAACTGTGAGAGTCCATCTCTGGCTTCACATAGGCAAATATGAAATCTCTCTCTCTCTCTCTCTGTGTTCTGTGTGTGTGTGTGTGTGTGTGTAAAAGAGTAGCCTCACCCTGTTCTGAAGAGCTGAGAAGCTTATTGGGCATGGCTTCTCCCTTTGCTGCGTCTCTGCAGGAAGCAGGAAGGGCAGGAGAGAGCTAGCTAGCCCAGCTATGCTGACTCAAGAATTCTGGGAGTTGAAGTCCATGAGTCATAAAAGAGCCGAGGTTGCCTACCCCTGAGCTTGTTGCAGAACAGCTTGAAGCCAGCTTACCAGGTGAGCAGAAGATTGGAGAGAGGGAGGGGGGAGAGAGAGAGAGAGAAGAGAGAGACAGACAGAGAGAGACAGAGAGAGAGACCCTTTTGACATCTAAAATGAAGATAACACTGCATATATCCTTTTTTACCTTTATTATATATATTAAAGTAAGTAAAGTAACAAGGGAGCCTATGCATACACTTATATAACAGTTATAACAAGCTCGCTCGCTCGTGTTATTAACACGCTATATGCACATGCCTTACTGTAACCGTTATAACTGTTATGTAAGTGTATGCACAGGCTCCCTTGTTATTCAGCCCTTGCTCTGATGATGTCAACAGTTCGTTGACGAAAGCTTAGCAATAAAGAAGCCATTTTTTCATATATCTGGGAGCTCATTATTTTTAACTGCTATACTGCAGTTACTTTTTATTTATGATCTCTTTTGCCTTGCAGCCCCCAAACTAGGGGCGTTAAACAGGCTCAAGTCGCTACTGCGATACATTACAAATTCAAACTTCTTTTGCTGACAAAGAGTTAAAGATCTTTAACGCCACGATCCACGGAGCCAGCCCGCCCTTTGCAAAAGCAGGGTAATGGAATTACAAATGCAGAAGCGGCGATCCTCAGAGAGGACAGCGAATCGGTAAAAAAAGGGGGGGACCAGGAGTCACAACAATGGGATAGCTCCCTGCAGGACTGGGACGACAGGGCTACAGGTGAGGTGGTGATGACTTCCATGGGAGGAGACAATAGACTAACGAGGCGTCACGATCGTGTGTTGGAAATGGACGTATGGAAATGGCTTGGAAAGGATAAAAAGGGGGGGGGACAGAGAGCAGGAATGCCCGAATGGATGCCCTCCACAAGGTTGGGGCGAGAGAGCTATGGATGAGACAATGGCGGCCCTGGGGGATGATGACAGCCTTACAAGGCGTCTGAATTGCAGGTTGAGAGATCGCTCCAGAACGGCAGGGGAGGGAGAAGGGGAGCAGAGGCAGCTGGACAGCCACCCCCCAAGCGCCCGTATGTGCGCTAGAAAAGCGAAGGAAGATCGGAATGCAACCATCGGGGCCACTAGCGGATTGCCAGGTGCGGACCAACTCAGCGCATTGCGGACTAATACAACCAATGGGCCGATGACGCGCTCGAGAAGCCGGGTGCAGAGGCACACGGCTATATAGGCCAACTCCCAGATCACCTTCTATTCCAACTCTGATGACGTCGGCAGTTTGGTCGATGAAAGCTTAGTGCTCTTTTATTTACAGGCTTGTTTATATTAAACAGTCTTGTTTACTTTTATCCTGGTGTTCGCTTTTTCTTGTAAATTGTATTAATATGTGTATTCCCAGGATTCGCATTTTTAGTGTTATAAAGGACACACACACACACACACACATATATATATATATATACACACACACATACACATACACACACACCTATAATAAAGGTAAAAAAGGATATATGCAGTGTTATCTTCATTTTAGATATCAAAAGGGTTTTGCGGCTCCCAGTGTTTTGTTTTCGGTGGGAAACGGGTCCAAGTGGCTCTTTGAGAGTTTTGGGTTGCCTACCCCTGGACTAATAGGATCTGGAAAGGTTTCTTCTGGAGTGCATAAAACATTGCAAAGCTGTTTCCCTTTGAAAGCAGTCCAAAATTATCTCCCAATTAAGTTAAAAAGGAAATTTTCCTTACAAATAAGGGCTGTCAACCTTAAAGATATTCTTCATTCATAAATATATTTGTTCAGTTTATATGGCTGCCATGCTGGTGAACTAAAACTAAAACTGGCTCACTAGTTTCTAAAACTATAGTGAGGTGAGATGGAGGTGAGGTCATGAGAATATATTCCACAATAAGGCTGAGTCAGGCATTTTTTGATGCACCACATGGGTCATGAGTGTGAGCGTTATGTGTGAAAGGGATATTCAACACAAGGTATGCAACACACGGTCCTTTCTATTGAGAGAATACAATTAGGTGACACAATCTGACAGGGAAATACACACTCATATTTATTATTAGTTTGATTTGTAGCCTGTCAGTGTGTCCTAAGGCAGCTAACAATAAAGATAAACAGTTGCATTCAAGGGATTTTGGGAGACCCCTGACTCCAATCAAGGCAGGATGAAGCTTATTTAACTATTGGACCAACAGGACCTCCATCCAGTCTTGATTCCATTTCATTGGATTCAGTCCAAATCTGAACTCAGGGACTGGTCAACAGAATTGCCTTCACCTTTGATATTTGAAGGCAAAAAACTAGCGAACCTGAAGCTATTAACACCAAAATCTCCAGCATATGAGGCCCTGTCTCACCAGTTTTATGGTGACACTAAACTGCCGAAGGGACTCTAAATGGCAATGATTTGTGTCCTAAGTAATAGTCACCCCATATCTCATTTTGGATCAGCTTACAACAGGATTCAGCATGACAGTATCAGAAGGAAAGCCTTGGTCAATAGAACTGAAGCATGCTTATCTGCCTAAGAAAATTATAGAGGTTTTACTCCACACATTCAATTCTCAGTGAAGGTTACCCACTTTTTTGACTGGGTTTAGCTCACTTGAAACGGCTTTGGAAAAAAGAGAAAAGACATCAATATTTTCCCCACCTTGTTGAGCAATTGTAACTGTAACAAAGTATATAGGCTGATTGTAAGTCTTTGTCTTTCAAAACTCCCCAATCGCTTGTTGGTGGGATCCTGTTTGGGGAGAAATACCCTACTCAAGATCACCAGGTCTGCTGCTAAGTCTCCATTCTCATCCAAGTACACTTTCGCCAGGGAAAGATTGTACAATTCCCTCTTCTTTAGAAATGGATGCAACTAGAATGGAAACATCCAGGAATTTAAAAGCAGAAATTTTGGTTTCTTATCTCTTATCACTTTTTACATTTGAATCTTTCTTCTATGGTTGTTTAACTTGCAAATATTGTGAGTTGGAGAACAAGTGTTACTATTATCTTCAAAATTGAAGTACAAAGATTCAGCAATATTTTTAAATCATGTAGTATACTGATAAAATGTACATTGACAAAATGTAATTGACAAAAATGGTCAATCATATATAACAATCTAGCAAAGGTCACCAATCAAGTAAACAAAATACACAGCTAACTATGATATGTAGGAAGCACATCACAATAGTAATGGGGGACTTTAACTACCCTGACATCAACTGGGAGACAAACTCTGCACCAAGTGGAAGATCAAACAGATTCATTGCAAACCTAGCAGACAACTTTGTCTCCCAAAAGGTAGAGAATGGAACTAGGGGCTTAGCCATATTGGATCTAATCCTTACTAACAGTGATGAAATGATAGAAGGTGTTGAAGCCACAGGAACCTTGAGGGGGGGAGTGATCATGCAATATTGGAATTCAACATTCTGGAAGCACAAGCAATAGAACACAGTCAAACTAGAGTCTTGTATTTTAAGAGAGCTAATTTCAATAAACTTAGAAAGAGCTTGGGAATGATTCCATGGATGAGAATCCTCAAGGGGAAAACAACTCAAGAAGCTTGGGAAATTTTGAAAAATGAGATAATAAAAGCCCAGTCTAGCACAATACCAACAAAGAGGAAAAATAACAGCTCTCAAAAGAAACCAGCATGGCTGCATAAAGAACTCTCTGATAAATTGAAAGATAAAAAGGACAAGTATAAAAAGTGGAAAGAGGGGCACATAACTAAAGCAGAATATCAGCAAATAGCCGGAGCCTGCAAAGATGAAGTGAGGAAAGCTAAGGCTAAAAATGAACTAAGGCTTGCGACCAAAGTCAAAAATAACAAAAAAAGCTTCTTTCAACATGTAAAAAACAAGAAAAATTGAAGGAAATGATTGATCCATTAGTGGGGGAAAGTGGCAAGAAGGTGACAAGCAACAGGGAGAAAGCAGAACTAATTAACTCGTTTTTTGCATCTGTCTTTACACAAAGGGAAAAAACAGTCCAACCTATCAAAAACAGTACGATAAAAAATAGATTAGAAACACAAGTTAAGATAGGCAAGAAAATGATAAGTGAGCACCTGTCCACCCTAGACAAGTTCAAATCACCAGGACCAGATGGATTACACCCCAAGGCTCTCAAGGAACTGGCAGATGTGATCTCAGAACCACTGAACTATATTTTTCAAAGATCCTGGAGCACTGGGGAACTACCAGAGGACTGGAAAAGATCTGATGTAGTTCCCATCTTCAAAAAAGGAAAAAGAATGGATCCAGGAAATTACAGACCTATCAGCCTGACCTCAATACCTGGGAAGATTCTGGAAAAGATAATCAAACAACAAATCAATGGACACCTACAGACAAACAAAGTCATTACTAAAAGCCAACATGGGTTTGTCAAAAACAGATCATGCCAGACAAATCTCATTGCATTCTTTGACCAAGCGACAAAATTAGTGGATCAGATGAAAGCTGTGGATATAATTTACTTGGACTTCAGTAAGGCATTTGATAAAGTAGATCACAACCTACTACTTGATAAGATAGAAAAATGTGGGATAGACAGCATCACCACCAGATGGATTCGTAGCTGGCTGACCAGCCGTACTTAGCATGTGGTCCTCAATGGAACTGCATCTACATTGAGGGAAGTGTGTAGTGGGGTGCCCCAGGGCTCTATTCTAGGCCCACTGCTCTTCAACATCTTCATCAACGATTTGGACGAGGGGATAGATGGGGAACTCATCAAATTTGCAAATGACACCAAGCTGGCAGGAATAGCCAACACTCCAGAAGACAGGCTTAAGATACAGAAGGATCTGGACAGACTTGAACACTGGGCACTATCTAACAAAATGAAATTCAACGGTGAAAAAAGTACTGTTCTACTGTTCTATTTAGGCAAGAAAAACCAAATGTACAGGTATAGTATAGGTGGTATCTTGCTCAATAGTAGCAACTGTGAGAGAGATCTCGGAGTCCTAGTGGACAATCACTTAGATATGAGCCAGCAGTGTGTTGCAGCTGCCAAAAAGGCCAACACAGTGTTAGGCTGCATTAACAGAGGGATACAATCAAGATCATGTGACGTATTAATACCACTTTACAATGCCTTAGTAAGGCCACACTTGGAATACTGCATCCAGTTTTGGTCACCACGATATAAAAAAGACGTTGAGACTCTAGAAAAAGTACAGAGAAGAGCAACAAAGATGATTAGAGGTCTGGAGGCTAAAACATATAAGGAACGGTTGCTGGAATTGGGTATGTGTAGTTTAATGAAGAGAAGGATGAGGGGGGACATGATAGCAGTGTTCCAATATCTCAGGGGCTGCCCCAAAGAAGAGGGAGTCAAGCTATTCTCCAAAGCAACGGAAGGCAGGACAAGAAGCAATGGATAGGAACTAATCAAGGAGAGAAGCAACCTAGAACTAAGGAGAAACTTCCTGACAGTTAGAACAATTAACTAATGGAACAACCTGCCTCCAGAAGCGGTGAATGCAGTGAAGAGACTGGACAGCCATTTGTCCAAAACGGTATAGGGTTTTCTGCCTGAGCAGGGGGTTGGACTAGATGACCTCCAAGGTCCCTTCCAACATTATTATTATTATTATTATTATTATTATTATTATTATTATTATTATTATTATTATTATTATTATTATTATTATTATTATTATTATTATTATTATTATTATTATTATTATTATTATTATTATTATTATTATTATTATTATTAATCATCGCACAGTCAGCCAGATGTTCAGACTGGATTTGGCATTTTTGTCTACCTATCGAGTCCTTACCAGGGACCTGGGATAGACAGATGTGGATGTGTGATGGTATTACAGATATCGTCACAGGATGGAAGCGGTTCCTAGTAAGGCCGCCTTTTGCAATTGACTAATGGCAAATTTGTCAATGCCAATGGTGTTCAAGTGGTGCTCCAGTTGTTTTGGGATTGCACCCAAGGCTCCTGTGACTATTGGTACTACCCTTGCTTGCCTTTGCCACAGTCTTTCTATTTCTATTTGTAGGTCTTTGTATTTTGTTATCTTCTCCAGTTCTTTCTCGTCTGTTCTGCTGTCTCCAGGTCCGTTCCAACATTATTATTATTATTATTATTATTATTATTATTATTATTATTATTATTATTATTATTATTATTATTATTATTATTATTATTATTATTATTATTATTATTATTATTATTATTATTATTATCTAGAGTATTCATAAACTCCTTGCAAACAATCGGGTGATTACCAGAAAGCAAAGATTTGTTAAGAAGAAAGTTACAAGGCTAATCTTCGTTCAGGTAGAGGAGATAGGAAAAATGACCAGTTGAAGTAATTCTACTTTATTGCAAGGCTATATTAACAAAATCTTGCAATGTGAAACCACAAATCTTTCACCATCTCTTTTGACAATCAAAAAATTAAGGGAAGACTTTTTCTGAGTTTCTTTCTCTGCCTGTTACGCAGCTGTGGGTTGCCCCCCCCCAACGCCATCTTATCTAATCCTTCCCTGCATCTCTTTCTCTGGTCCTCCGAACTCATTCACACCTATCATTATACTTCCTTCACAGATTGTGTGAATGCTGGTGGTATAACTTGTTTTTAGAAAACAATTAACAGAATGCTTCATGATGTGATGAATGGGGATCTAGTTAATTGAGTGCTGGATGGTATGAGATAATTAAGTGGAGACAACTGTCTCAAAAATTGTACTCAAATAAATATTAATATTACTGATATAATTGGGGAGTTACAAAAAACAATTAGACCTTGGTCATTGTTTCTTCTATATTTTCATTAAATAAAGGAAGTAGATGTGATGATTTTGTGATGCAAAAATTATAATAACACTTGGACAAAGTTATTTTTAAAAATTCCCAGCTTCTCTCAGGTCCCTATAGATCCCTGTCAGGATGCTGCCATCCTGATGGGAGGGGAGACCTTTGGAGCTCTCCTGTGATGTGTTTAGCTTTGCTTGTTGACTTGGTTCCACTGTCCAAGGTCATGTGCCTCACCTCACCAAGGAAGAGATGCCTGGGAACATCTTACCGCAGTTTCTGTCTGGACTTCTCACAACCTCTTTGCACCTCTGGATTGGCTCCTTTGCACTGGGCAATTGGGAGGGGTTTTAAACAATGGGGTTTAGCCTAACAATTTCACCCAGAAACTTCAGATTCTGTCTGCCTTCTCTTGCTGTCACTGACTCTGAATAAAATTTCCTTTTGAAAAGATGCCAGTTTCAAGAGTTCTGCTTTCTTGAGAGATTCAGCTAAGGCAGGCCCTTACAGCTTCCAGAAAATAAAAATATGATTTTGTGTTAGAGAGAGGTACATGAGTAAAACTCAATAGGAAACTAACTAATTGTTAGTATGCAGGACTTTATACATGATTGTATGAATGTAATGAATGGCAGCTATAATGTGATACCAGGTCCTCTTGCAGGCACCACATTGGGAGAAGACACTGCACAAAATTTTCACTAACTTTAGTCAAAGACAAAGAAGGGGAGAAAAAGATCAAAGGAGCTGCTTTAAGCCTTGAGGAAAGACATCAAGCAGAAAAGCCATGTTGGAATAGAACAGAACAGAACAGAACAGAGAGGAAGGGACCTTGGAGGTCTTCTAGTCCAGCCCGCCGCTCAAGCAGGAGAACCTATTCCATCTCAGACAAGTGACTGTCTAGTCTCTTCTTAAAAATCTCCAGTAATGGAGCACCCACAATTTCTGCAGGCAAGCTGTTCCACTGGTTAATTGTCCTCACTATTAGGCAGTTTCTCCTTAATTCCAGGTTGCTTCTCTCTTTGATCAGTTTCCAACCATTGTTTCTTGTCCTAGTTTACAGGAGCTTAAAATCAGAAAAAGTCTGGGAACTTTTTTTTTGAATATATAAAAGGTCTTGGTTGTTGAAGGGAGGATGCAGCACTCTTCCGATAAGTAGGAGATGTTGTACAGAAGCTTAAGAACTCAAACAACCAAGCCCAGAGAGCACAAAAGACCCTGAAAAGGACCTTAGTTTGATGGATCCTTGTTGGGACCCCATACCTTCCACGGCTGCAGCCTTGGAACCCCCAACTTCTCTTCACCCTTCTTCCTTCTCCTCTGAGGTTTGGATGCAGCATTTAAGGCATGGGCCAGAATCTTAATGATGCTATAGGTAACACCATCATTTTCGACCCAAATCCTATTCTTTTTCTTTTGGGTCTCCACTGGTGCTTTCTGGGTGCATCTTTTCCGGCCTTTGACAGAAAAAGGGTGTTTTGAAACAGAAAAGTGAAAATACTCAGCTGGAAATTCAGGTTCCACAAAGAAATCTGTTTTAAAGGCATTATCGTTTCCCCAATTCTTTTTAATCTGAAAGGGAAAGCTCCAAACACTATGGACGTGCTTGAGATGCGAATACTTTTCCACGGAATATGATCCAGCCATTGTCATGATCCAGACTTTCCCTTCAACGGGTCCTGGCAAACCTTCAAGTGCTGAATGGAAGGCCAGAATCCTGTCCCGAGGGGACTCAAATTCTATGAAGTGAACAAAGACGTTGACTTGTCTCCACCTAGAGAGGGCATCCCTGACGAATGCTGTACGTCCAGTCGTTGAGAATCGTTGTGATATGACAACACAAATTCTATTTTTGACAAGCATAGGAGTAAAAGTCCTCATGAAATTCTCTCCCTTCTCTGTGTCTGAAGTAAAAAGACCAATCAGGGTCCATCCAAAATGGAGGAGAATTTGGACAATTGCTGGGTACTGGAATCCTTCTTTGGGGAACATCGGATAGAAAAAAGGGAATTGACTTTTATCACTCAGAGCCTCTGAAGCAATTCTCTGACTGATCTGGAAAAAAAATGAAGAATTCTGTGTTATATTTGAGGTCCTACCAAGTCCCATTTTTTAGCTTTTAATAAATCCAATATTTTTTGTCATGCACACAGAACATTTCCTGTTGATTAATCATTAGGCCATATCAAGATACAGAATATAAAACACAGAACATTGACAAGATTGCCTGTAAAAACAGAATTTAGAAAAATAAGTACAATAGAATAGGCATAAAGAATGAAAATAGTATTTCTTTATAACCCCAGAATTTACTACTATCAGACCATACTTTCCTTCCTAAAAGGGCTTTATTATATATAATTTTTGAATTTTGAGCACAGAGGAAATAATTTTTTTTAATATTAGCATCCCAATAGATTGTTTCTCTAAAGTGCAATCCAAGATATTGATCTCCCTCTTTCTTAAATAATTGTTATTCAAAATAATAGATGTATTACATCTTCTATTTCTGGAGCTTCACAAATACAAGTATATTCATTGTAAGGAGTTTGGAAGGTTCTAGTAGTGATATAAATTAAATCCCAAAGTTAGGCTCAATATAAGTGCATAATGGTAACGTTGGTACTTTGTATTTAATAATTCAGTCTAAGGAAGCCGCATAGCTATGATTTTTTTAAAAAAATTAACAGTGCATTCACTTGTCCCTTCTAAATGAGCTCCTTTGATGTTGAGGGAGCTCAGATCCAGTCACAGAGAAAAGTTCCCCCAGGTAAGGAAAAGTGTGAACTTGCTCTGTTGCCTCCTCATCGATTAGCCCTATTTGGCAATGCTGTCATTTTCCAAAGACCATCACTTTTGACTTTGACTTATCCATAATCAGATAATTATTATGAGAATAAGAGCTAAGTCCTCTTAACACCACATATGCAACCCAAATGTTATATTGGCAACACCTTTGTCTTACCTTTTGGTACATATCAATCCTACTTCTCATGGCTCCATTGAGCCCCAAACACACTCTCAAACAAATGAACAAAAATGGAATGGAAGGGACCATGGAGGTTTTCTAGTCCAACCCCCTGCCCATAGCAAGAGATCCTATACCAATCCAGATAAAATGAACGTCCAGCCTCTTTTTGAAAATCTTATTGCTTACACACCAACACTCCACTCACTTTACAGAAAGGGAAGGACAAACACAAACCTGTGGGACTTAGTAGGTGTCTGCTAATGTTGACATCTGGATGGAGCTGGCTTTGTCAGCTCCATCAACAAGAGCCAAAAGCTTCTCCTTCCTTCCACAGCTGTAGTTGGGAATATTGGCTTCTCCAATAGAGAGCATGTCCAGCAAGGCATCTGAAGTGCCGAGGGTGTTATAATAATCATCATGGATGTTGTAGCCAAGTGTGAGATTGTGCAGGAGCTGGGGATTCTCCCTCACCAGTTCAATATTGCAAATCATGCGTAGTAGCTTTCTATAGGATGAACTAGTGTGAAACCATGATCATGTTAATATTAGCATCAACAGCAACAACAGCAACAATACTTTTTCTCCATTTAATCATCTTTTGTCTCTACAAAGTAACTGAAACATAAGCCAATATTGATCCAAAACTAGAGGCACCCATCACCCTTTAATATTGTTAGTGTTGAGGATAGGAATAGTCCTCAAAAAGGTTTAACAAATCAGAAACATACAATTATTTTTAGCAGTACTAATATTCATAGCCCAGAATAATTCAATCATTAAAGAAGAACCACCATTAAAGGAAGGAGATTTTTGATAAGTGACCTACAGAAGCTGTTCTAAAAACAAGTCATCTTCTATTCCTTTAAAAATCAGACATTGCATATCAATCAGTTATAAAAATATGGAAATGGTTGGGCAGAGGAAATTAGAACTATTTCAATCATTACTTTCAACCAAAGTTAGTATTCCAGTCATGAATTTAGGATTGAACAGAGAGAGGAAAATAATGTGGACTTCTTTCAGGTTTCATTTGCCTCATGTTTCTACTCTCAGAAAATAAGGCAAAAGAGAGAGGCTGTGTTAATGAAAAGAATTCAAAATGTTTGTCAGATCCTGCAATATAAGAGTAAGTAAAACAAGAAGAAAAAAAGAAGACTGTTAGAACTGCAAATGGAGGGAATGAAACTCCATCACATGACTTACAGCTGAATCTGACTAGAAGGAGCCATGTTGAAAGGTAATGTTGCAGGTGTTATTGCTGATTCAGAGATGACTATACCAATGAGAAGATCTCCTGGGCTATAATAGCTCCATGGATTTTCTTCATCCTGGTTGTCCAAATTCAGTGGGCACTTCATTCTCAGCTTCCCAGAGAGTGGCTGGGACACCAGCAGCATCAGAAGCAGAAGGAGAAGCAGGAGGTCCATAATTCATGGGGTGGAAACAACCTCCTTCCTATTTCTAAAAAAGAATTAGAAGAATTCAAAGCATTCTGGCAGGATGGAATATCCTGTGGCTTTCCAGAGACGAACCAAGATTCACCTGAAAGAGAGAGAAAATATATTCAAGAGCACAGCTCCTGTCTGTCCTGTAATGTGAGCCACAAAAAGCATAACCTGTGATATTTATCCTTTTCAGAGGCAGGATCCCGTCCATGTTGCTTCAGTCTGATGTTTACATCAAAGGCAGTCACTGGAGACATAGGAGAAGAGGTCTCAGAGACAGGGAGGGTGATGATTGCAGTGAGAAGGAGCTTCTGCTCTTGGGACCCTGAACTTCTTCCACGTAAGGAGGGGTAGCTGGAGAAAAGCACGTTAGAGAAAAGTCACAGATACATCCCTTGGGGCAGTGTTCTGTAGTGGTTCTTAGTTCTTCCTGTTAGGAAATGTCCAGAAAGCCATGCTGGATGGAGATAGTTCAACAGCCAGGAAAGTGACTTCTATTGGCCTTCAATGGGGTCTCTTGCCTCCAGAGGCTGCTAGGGAAGGTCACCCAGAGTTATGGTGACACTTAACTCTAGTGCTGCCTGTGCTTTAATTCCATGGAAGCACTCACTATCCTTGAACCCAGCCTAATATTAAGAGTTTGGGATTATCTTTTCAATGAGATTTCCATATATTTATTCTAATTTGGTGCTGATTTTATAATTCCTTGTAACTGAAGTGAAATTTCATTTGCCATCTGTTCTAGAAAGATCATTTTTTGCATGAGAGCTGGCTAAGAGGCAGGAAAGTGACAGCCTGGGATAGCACCAGATAGTGGCACAGAGAGAGAAAATTGTAGAGTGGGTAGAAGTTTTAGTTTCCTTGACACTTTCTGTGTTGTCTTTCCATACTGATACAATGAGAGCCATTAAATTTTGACATTTCGTGGTTTAAATAAAACAGTTGTGCTATTAGCTCTGCAGTTGAGATGGTGGCAGTGCCCAGTGTAGTAGATGATGTGACCTGATTTCGTTCCACAACCATCCAGGTGTTGGTTTAGAGCAGGGGTCTCAAACTCTCAACATCACGTGATGTGTCATGACGTATCATGACTTTTTCCCCATTGCCAGCAATGGGATGCACACGGTTTGGCTATGATGCATCCGCCCAGCGGGCCGGCAATTTGACACCCCTGGTTTAGGGGGACCTGGTGGCAGTTCGTCTGGTTGTGTAGATGCACTTGGTGTGGTACAACTCCTGTGACATTCCCATCTCTGAGGCTTTGTTTGTCTTCCCCAGAAGACCTCCAAGCGCTTATAGTTCGGAGTCCCTGTGTTCTGATTTATCTTGGTCGATTGTTGATAGATAAATTATGTTTCTTATCTGGAGGAGGGATGTTAATATGGACAACTAGGCCTAGAAGGGAGAACTGGGGGGGGGGTGATTGGGAGGGGGAGCTGATGGGATGGCCAAGTCCACCCTTACAACGAGGAGCACAGGATGACCAATATCCCAGGTCCATCATTTGAAAGTTGTTCCACTGTTCAGTTCTCAGCTTCCACTCTCACTGCCTGGCTACCAGATCTTCAGTGGCTCCCATTCTGGCTGTTGCTTTTGAATGCCAGTTTGTTGTGTAAGAAGGCTTCTCTTGTCCATGATGTTGCCTGCCCTTCTCACTGAAGTCTAGTTGTACCCCTAGAGGGGAGTTGTACGCCTACTTTGTGGGTTTCCCTCAGGCAACCAGAGTAAAACTGGCATCTTTCTCCCTTGAATCTCCAAACACACCTTGAAGGAGTGGGGGATCCATCTTTGATCGGTCATAAAGCCCCTGACAATATGGACTGAGATCTTAAAACATATTTGTCTCATTTCATACATTCCAATAGTTGGGAACCTTCTCCTGTGCAAATGTATGTAGCAGATCATCATGCTAAGCCAGCATCTTAATTATATAAATTTTGGCATGGTACATTATGCCAACATAGCAGTTCTCTTTCCTTAACCTAAAAGTTAAAGGTATTGTGTAAACTTACCCAGACGTTAAGGGTGTTGTGTGAACTCACCTAGATTTCCCACAAACCATCTATGTGATGGCCAATACAGTATGTTTGCACAGAGAATGTGAAACTTTTAAAGGATCTGTTTTGGATTCAAGGTCACCCAGAGTTATGGAGTTTGGTGCTATTCTAGGTTGATGACACTTAACTCTAGTGCTGCCTGTGCTTTATCTCCATGGAAGCACTCAGTATCCTTGAACCCAGCCTAATGTTAAGAGTTTGGGATTTTCTTTTCAATGAGATCTCCGTGTATCGATCCTAATTCGGAGCTGATTTTATAGTTCCTTGTAACTGAACTGAAATTTCATTTGCCATTTTTTCTAGAAAAATCATTTTTTGCATAAGAGCTGGCTAGGAGGCAGGAAAGTGAGAGCCTGGGACAGCACCATTGGCATAGAGAGAGAAAATTGTAGAGTGGCTAGAAGTTTTAGTTTCCTTGACACTTTCTGTGTTGTCTTTCCATATTGATACAATGAGAGACATTAAATTTTGATGATTTTGCTTTAAATAAAACAATTGGGCTGTTAGGTCTGCAGTTGAGATGGTGGCAGCGCGGTGGATGGTGTGTCCTGATTTCTTGCCACAACCACCCAGAAGTTTGTTTATGGGGCCCTTGTGGCAGTTCCTCTGGTTGTATAAACGCACATGATGTTTTGCGGCTCCTGTGACAGTCCCATCTCTGAGGCTTTCTTTGTCCTCCCCAGAAGACTTCCATGTGTTTATAGTTCGGAGTCCCTGTGTTCTGGTTTATCTTGGTCGATAGTTGATTATTTTTCTTATCTGGAGGGGGGATGTTAATATATACAGCTTGGCATAGAAGGGAGAACTGGGGGTTTAAGTGACAGGGGGAGCTGATGGGATGGGCAGGTCCATCCTTACAATGAGGAGCACAGGATGACCAATATCCCAGGTCCATTATTTGAAAGTTGTCCCACTGTGTTGTCCTCAGCTTCCACTCTCAGTGCCTGGCTACCAGATCTTTGGTGGCTCCAGGTACCGGCTGTTCTTTTTGAATGCCAAGTGGATGTGTAACATGGCTTCTCTTGTCCATGATGTTACCTGCCATGTCTCTCTGAGGCCTTGTTGTGCCAAGAGGGGAGGAAACCTCTCCTCAGTTGCAAATGTAGCCACCTGCTTTATGGGTTTGCCTCAGGTGAGAGCCCGCGGAAGTGGAGGAGGGTTGGCTGTGGTTATCCATGGTTTATTATACTCTAAACAGGTTGCACATAGAGCTTTCTTTTGTCTCAGGGCGGTTGAATTTCCCCAGCCTGCTGAAGTATTTTGTGTGAATGTAGCCCTTACAAGAAGATAAGAGCCACACCCAGGTTCAACCTCCAGAAATAAACCATGGTTAAAAGTTGCAAGTGTGAATGCAGCCATTGGTGAAGTGAGCAGGTTAAGTGGGTTGTATGGCTATGACCAGAGGTAGTGTGGTGTAGTGGTCAAGGAATCAGACTAGTAACCAGGAGACCATGAGTTACTTTGTGCCTTGGGCACAAAGCGAGCTGGGTAAACCTGGGCCAGCCAATTTCTCAGAGCCTTGGGAAAGAGGCAATGGCAAACCAGATTGGGGGGGTCCAAGTCAATGCACCCCCTTCTGTTAGGAGCACAGTGCAGCATGGATGGTCAGGCAGGAACCCCTTCAGGAGGCGACTCCCGGGCACCTGCAGGCTAGGAGAGCTCACCTGAGTCTAGAGTGTTTGCACCCCTGTTTGCATTTGGCCAGGCTCAGCACACCCAGTATTGGTGGGACCCCCTCAATCCCCTTTGCAGGACTCAGTTGCAGAGACCCTGCAAGTGTGTCCTGTGAGTCTCCCACCAGGTGGTTGACAGTTGTGCGTGCTCTGCAGAATTGAACTGACTGAGTCAAACTCCAGTGACCATCATGGAACCGTGTGCTCTCCTTAACCTGGATTGGGGAGAAACCCTCTTTCCTGAGCTGGGTGGAGTCACCAGCTGAATTAACGGGTGAAATTCACAGCTCATGTTTAGGCCATCCAGGCTCAGGACAACAACTGCTAGAATGACACCCACAGAGCTACCACAAATTGTGTAGTAGAATCATAATTGCAAACCACTCTGGCTGGGGTGCCTAGTGGTGCCCCTCTTGCTATTCAGTAGGACCCCCAATGGCTCTAGCTTCCAGCCAGAGGGAGAGTTGTTACTAAACTACATCTGCAAGGCCCCAAGACCCCCAATCCTTCTATAGCATGAAGGGACTGGAAAGCCATTTGTCTGAAAGGGCATAGGGTCTCCTGCTTGAGCAGGGGGTTAGACTAGAAGACCTCCAAGGTCCCTTCCAACTCTGTTATTCTGTTATTCTCTCCACAGTGGCCGGGGAGACATTTTCATTTCACAAAAGGAAAGATTTCACATTTGTTCAAAAATGAATTGTAATATATAAGTGCTTTCAACTAATACCAAAATTAATCTTAATACAAAGTGTTTTCTATTTCAGCTGTGAATGCTCCAGCACTGGAAGGTTTTAAGAAGAGACTGGACAGCCATTTGTCTGAAATGAGCCGGGGGCTGGACTAGATCAGGGCTTTTCAACCAGTGGTACGGGTACCACCTGTGGTACATTGGCACCTGGCAGGTGGTACACGACCATCCTAGGAAAGTGGTAGCGGGGAAGGGGAATGAGCTGAACCGGTGGCAGCACCGCACAAGCCTGAGCGAGACATGGCTGGAGCTGCAGGGCTGTGAGGGCTCAGTGGAAGCGCCAGGATCAGCACCAGGCTCCAGCTGGAGCTCGGCGTTGATCCTGGCACTTCTGCTGAGCCCAGAAGAAGCGCCGATCTGCTGGAATGTTGCAGCCTCTCCAGGGTCTTGTGATTTACATTCAGATGCTTGGCAACTGATTCATATTTATCACGGTCACAGTGTCCCAGGGTCATGTGAAGTGACCAAAACCTGCTGCAACCACCCAGCAGACGGGGGGGGGGATAAAAACCAAACACCCCCCATTCCACCCCCACTGCCAATCCTCAACATAAATGCTCACAACAATGAAAACCTCGGACAGGAGGAAGAGTGCTGCTGGGCAGGCAGGCAGGTGTCTTGCTCGGCTGTGGCTTGGGGGGCACTTTTTTCAGTGCCACTGTAACTTCAAACAGTCACTAAGCGAACTGTTGTAAGTCGAGGACTACCTGTACTTTATCACTTTTTTCCTTTTTTTTTGGTCATCATGTTTTTGACACCTTACTAGGTGACCGGTGGTACTCAGATGTTGCCATATCCTAAAAGTGGTACAATGGGTGAAAAGGTTGAAAAGCCCTGGACTAGATGACCTCCAAGGTCCCTTCCAGCTCTATTCTATTCCATCCAATTTCACTGCATCTTCCTCCTTTTTATCTGTTTTTAGTTTCCATTTCATATTTTCCTTCTGTGAAATGTTTCCTTCATTTTAAATATATATCTATATATAAATACTGTTTTATTTTCTCCTACTCTGGGCTGCATCTGATCAGAGTTTCCTAAAAGAGAGATTTCGCCTTCAACTCCTCCAGTTCTGAGCCAAGACAAAAGCCCCGCCCCCCTCTCTCCCTAGTGGCTGCCTCTAGTCCTGGCCTGCCCCTGTTGTCATGGCAACCCAGCAGCAGCCAATCAAGCAGGAGGGAAGAGACAATGGTTGCCTGGGAGCTCAGCCACCAATCAGACTCATGGAGAAGAGGTTGAATGAACAAAGACAAAGGGGGGGGGGAACAGGAAAATATCCAATAAGGATAGAAAATTAAGAAGTTTTTCCTGTGATGAGAAAGAGGCAAAAACTGGCAGAAATGCAGAAGGAGGGGAGGCCGAAGTCCTGGAAGGGCCTTTCCCCCCACCCAGAAATGGCTGCAATGAAGAGCTTCTCCTCTGGGGGGGCTTGGGCAAGTGGGGGGCAGTGGCTGCCCAGGAGAGCCCGGCAGGAGGGACTTCAGGGGCCATGAGGGACCCCCAAGATGCCCCTTCCTCAGAGCCCCAGAGGGTCCCTCCAGGGAGACCCCCCTCGCCTTTCCCTCCCCAGCAAAGCCGGATCCCCCTTTGAAGACAAAGGCCCTGCATGGCTTCTCCCCGACAGGAGCCTTTCCTGGAAACACACGAAGAGGAACCGGAGCTTCACAAAACCCCCTTGGCTGCATTTCCCCCTGAAATGCAACTCCAAAGCCCATAATCCACCTTAGTCTCTTCCCAGAATGGGATGTCTGAAGGGTTCCCCAGTTCCCCTCCTCCTTCCTGAGCCTTTTCTATGGGCAACGTGACAAGTCTGGGATTTGCTTTTCCCCCTCAGTGCCCCATGTGTGGAAGGGAGTGGCAGTGGAACATGGGTCCTTTCCCTCCCTTTCTTCCTTACGTGGGGTGAAAGGCATCCTTTATTTCTCTCATTTCTCTCTCTCTCTCTCTGTCATTCTCTGTACATGGGTGTGATTTTTTAAAAAATATGTCAAGTCCTGATGACTAGTTTTTAACTAGCCAATTATTTATTTATTTTATCCTGCATAGACTATTGCATCAGTCTTGTTCTATTGGTGCCCTTCAACATTAACTTTCAAAATAAAATAAAGTTTGTTTTTAACTCAGTAGGAAGCTATTCCAGTTCTGTGACATGTTCAGGCATTAAGTGGTCCCCCGGGGTTTTCTCTTTAACCGCTATGCCAGCAAATATCAGATTTCTCTTTCTTCCGCCACAGGTGCCCTGTATTCCCTCTGGGGCCAATTTCAAGCATGGAGCTTTCCAACCTCTCAATTGTTGCTGACTGATTTAATTCTAGCTCTGCCCTATCATTTTGTCTCCTATGGGGATTACTCCCCTTTCATTTCTCTCCAGAGAAGTGCCCAACAAACTTTGAGTCCAAGAACTAGTTGAATTAGCCAGGGATCTCTGGTGAGAGGGAGAATTATTATTATTATTATTCTCAAAGTTTCAGCTCTGCTCTTTGGCCGAATCCTCCAGGGGAGACTTTGGGCAGAGACAAATGGAATCAGCTGCAGTTCGCTTCTCTCTCTGACCCTGGAGGCCCTAAATGGAAATCTTTCCTGGTGGAGAACTTGGCTTTAGGCAAAAAGCATCACTGGAAGATTTAAAACTTTGGACTTCCCTCCCCACTCAAGATCTGGGCTGTCTGTCTTCCTTCACATCAAAGTGTGCCACCCTGGGGAAAATAAGAGCTGAATGCCAATGCAGCCGAGTTTCTGCCTACTGGGATCACACCCTCCCAAAAGAGCCCCCTTTTCCATCTCCTTTCCCCAAATGTGAGCTCCTTCTTCAGCCCCACCTTGACTCCCTTGTGCCCCCACCAAGCCCCTCTTTAACGTATAGAAGTGTGGGGGTCCTGCAGCCTTCCAGATGTGGCTGGGTAACATCTTTCCCTCTGGCTGGAAGCCTCTTCCCCTTCGATCCTTCCCCAATGGGGCCCTGCAGTGCTTGGGCCTGATCCTCAGGTCTGCCGGAAGTGGACACCATTTTCAATACTCTGACGAGTCCTTGTAGAAATGGCGGCTGCTTTTGAAACTTTCCACCCTGATCCTCAGGCTGTTGGGAGACTGCAAAGCTCTCCTGGCTCTTGCTAGGCTTGGGAAACCAGACACTGCATGATGATGGGGCAGCTTCAGATGAGCTTCCTGAAACTGTTTCCTAGCATTGACCCTCCCCCTCCCCCCAAACCCACATTTCTTCAATAAAGAAGACAAAAAATGCTGGACGGGACAAACTTTTTCATCATGCACTGCCCCGTCCCCCGAATTAGGTGCTAAAACTAAACTCCCCACCTCTTCTCTCAAATCTCTATCCCCGTTAACACTTTGCTAAATATACATCATGCCTGAAACAGAAGAAGAGAGTTGAAAGGGACCTTGGAGGTCTTCTAGTCTAAACCCCTACTGAAGGAGGAAACCTCATCATTTACCATTTCAGACAAATGGTTGTCCAGTCTCTTCTTCAAAACCTCCAATGTTGGAGCAGCCAGAGCTTCTGGAAGCAAGTCGTTCCACTGATTGTTTTGTCAGGAAATTTCTCCTTAGTTCTAGGTTGGTTCAAAATCTATAAGTTACTTACTTTGACTCTAGAGAGTCAAAGAATAGAAAGAAGGAAGCAAGCAAGCAAAGAAAATTTTTGCTCTGTGTTGACAATGCTGACTGTGATGTTAGTGATGCTCAACAGCCCCCCCATATGTGAGGAGGGCCCCTCCCTCAGAAGAGAGGTTTCTGATCACACCCAAGGCTGCCCTGAGTGGATTGGGTTGGGGGCTCTGCCTTCACTTCTCTCTTCCAGAGCGCCCTCCCTGCCCTTGCCAGGAAGGCCCACAGGCATCCTATAGCCTCTCAGTCATTCCTGGCTCTCCAGGACCCATGCTTCATTGCCCCATCTCCCCAGTTGCCTTCACGAGGACTTGAAACCATTCTCCTTGTCAGGATGGGGAGATTCTTGTCTCCTCTCTGCAGCACAACCAGCTGCAAAAAATTGTCCCAATTGTAGCGGGTTGAGGCCACCTGGCTCGGCTTGCAAGAACAGAGCCAGGCACAGCAATGGCTTGTGAAGAGAAGCAATGGCTTCTCTCCTCTTGTCAATGTTGCTGTGCTGGATAGATACGGACCCTGAATCCAAAAGCAGATCCTTTAAAAGTTTCAAATTATTTGTGCAGACGTCCTGTATTGGCCATCACATAGATGGTTTGTGGGAAATCTAGGTGAGTTCACACAACACCCTTAACTTCTGGGTAAGTTTACACAACACTGTTAACTTTTAAGATAAGGAAAGAGAACTGCTATGTTGGCATAATTACCATGCCAAAATCTATATAATTCAGATGCTGGCTTAGCATGATGATCTGCTACATACATTTGCACAGGAGAAGGTTCCCAACTATTGGAATGTATGAAATGAGATAAACATGTTTTAAGATCTCAGTCCATATTGTCAGGGTCTTTATGAGTCCCCTGCTCCTTTGAGGTGTGTTTGGAGATGCAAGGGAGAAAGAAGCCACTTTTAATCGGGTTCCCTCTGAAATCCAACATCTTTGCCCCTCCCTGTGGTCAGTGACAGGCTGAGATGTGTCCAGCTTGCTAAAACTACTGCAGAAATGCCTGAAAAAACCTAGATGACCTAAACTTGAGCTATGAACTTCACCCGTTAATTCAGTTGATGAGTCCACACTGCTCAGGAAAGAGGGTTTCTACTGAATCTAGGTTAAAGAGAGCATACGCTTCCATGATGGTCAGTGGAATTTGATTCACTCAGCTCAACCACCTGGTGGGACACTCACACAACACACCTGCAAGGGCTCAACAACTGAGTCCTGCAAAGGGAACTGAGGGTGTGCCACCAATGCTGGGTGTGCTGAGGTTGGCCAATAGCAAACAGGATTGCAAACTCCCTGGACTTGGATGAGCTCTCCTAGCCTGCAAGTGCCTGAGACTCACCTCCTGTGGGGGTTCCTGGCTGACCATCAGTGCTGCCAACCAAAAGGGGGGCCTTGACTTGGACCCCCACTACGTGGAACCCCCCTTGCTGTGATGGCACTGCTTCTCTCCCCCCCTTGTCATCCGCTAGGAGGACCTCCCTCAAAGAAACCTTTTCCAACCATGCCTGAGGCTGCCTGAGCTGGATTGTGTAGGGAGTTCCACCTGCCTTCCTCTTTTCCAGCACGCCCTCCCTGCCCTTGACAGGATGGGACATCAACCTCCTGCAGCCCTCCTGGCCTTCCAGGACTCCAACTTAATTGGCCTGTCCACAGCCTTCATGAGGACTTGAAACTCACTCTCATGATCAGGATTGGAGTTTTCCTGCCACTTCTACACAGAGCAACTAGTTTTTTTAAAAAAATCTGCCCGTGTTTAGCAAATAGGAGTCCACTGAGCTGGTTTTGCAAGACTGTAGCCAGACTCAGGAAGGCCCACAACCTCAGTCAGCTGTGTGTGAAGGTAGTCAGAAAGACCATAGGTGACCCGGTTTTCCAGAAGTGGTTTGCCATTGCCTCTTTCCCAGGGCTCTGAGAGGTTGGCTGGACCAGGTTTACCCAGCTGGCTTTGTGCCCAAGGCAGGACTAAAACTCATGGTCTCCTGGTTACTAGTCTGACATCTTGACCACTACACCAGACTGTCTCTGCTCATAGCCATACAACCCACTTAACCTTCTCACTTCACCAATGGCTGAATTCACCTTTGCAACATTTAATCATGGTTTATTTTTGGAAGTTGAACTTATTGGCAAATGAGTCAGTGAATTATGAATATTAATTTAATAGAGACTAGCTGAACAATCATTTATAACAGAAATAAGCTGGAGACACTTCTTGTAAGGACCACATTCACACAACATACTTCAGCAGGCTGGGGAAACATTTTTTGCAGACACCCAACCTTGGGCGAAAAGACAGCTCTAGGTGCAGCCTCCTGAAAGCCTGTAACAAACCATGGATGACCACAGCCAGCTCTCTGCCACTTCCCTGGGCTCTCAGCTGAGGGAAACCCACAAAGTAGGTGGCCGCATTTCCAACTGAGGTTTCCTCCCCTCTGGGAGTACAACTAGACTTCAGTGAGACAGGGCAGGCAACATCATGGGCGAGAGAAGCCTTCTTACACATCAAGCTGGCATTCAAAAGCAACAGCAAGAATGGGAGCCACTGAAGATCTGGTAGCCAGGCAGTGAGAGTGGAAGCTGAGAACTGAACAGTGGGACAACTTTCAAATAATGGACCTGGGATATTGGTCATCCTGTGCTCCTCATTGAAAGGAGGGACCTGCCCATCCCATCAGCTCCCCCTGTCACTCAAACCCCCAGTTCTCCCTTCTAGGCCAAGCTGTATATATTAACATACCCCTCCAGGTAAGAAAAATAATCAGCAATCGACCAAGATAAACCAGAACACAGGGACTCCGAACTATAAGCACATGGAAGTCTTCTAGGGAGGACAAACAAAGCCTCAGAGATGGGAATGTCACAGGATCCACAGAACACCAAGTGCATCTACGAAACCAGAGGAACTGCCACCAGGTCCTCCTAAACCAACGTCCGGGTGTTTGTGGCAAGAAATCAGGTCACACCATCCACCGCACTCCAGGCGCTGCCACCATCTCCATTACAGACCTAACAGCACAATTGTTTTATTTAAATCAAGAAACCTCAAAATTTAATGGCTCTCATTGTATCAGTATGGAAAGACAATAGAGAAAGTGTCAAGGAAACTAAAACTTCTACCCAGTCTACAATTTTCTCTCTCTGTGCCAATGGTGCTATCCCAGGCTGTCACTTTCCTGCCTCTTAGCCAGCTCTCATGAAAAAAATGATGTTTCTAGAACAGATGGCAAATGAAATTTCACTTCAGTTACAAGGAATTATGAAATCAGCTCCAAATTAGGATTGATACATGGAGATCTCATTGAAAAGAAAATCCCAAACTCTTAACATTAGGCTGGGTTCAAGGATACTGAGTGCTTCCATGGAGATAAAGCTCAGGCAGCACTAGAGTTAAGTGTCACCAACCTTGAGTGGCACCAAACTGCATAACTCTGGGTGACCTTCCCTAGCAGCCTCTGGAGGCAAGAGACCCCACTGAAGGACAGCAGAAGTCACTTTCCTGGCTGTTGAAGTATCTCCATCCAGCAAGACTTTCTGGACATGTCCTAACAGGAAGGACTAAGATCACTACAGAACACTGCCCCAAGGGGTCTATCTGTGACTTTTCTCTAACGTGCTTTTCTCCAGATACCCCTCCTTACGTGGAAGAAGTTCAGGGTCCCAAGAGCAGAAGTTCCTTCTCACTGCAATCATCAGCATCACTGTCTCTGAGACCTCTTCTCCTAAGTCTCCAGTGACTGCCTTTGATGTAAACATCAGACTGAAGCAACATGGAAGGGATCGTGCATCAGAAAAGGATAAATATCATAGGTTATGCTTTTTGTGGCTCACATTACAGGACAGACAGAAGCTGTGCTCTTGAATATAGTTTCTCTCTCTTTCAGGTGAATCTTGGTTTTTCTGTTTGAATCAGGAAAGCCACTGGATATTCCACCCTGTCAGAATGCTTTGAATTCTAATTCTTTTTTTAGAAAGAGGAAGGAGATTGATTCCGCCCCATGAATTATGGACCTCCCGCTTCTGCTTCTGCTTCTGCTTTTGATGCTGCTGGTGTCCCAGCCACTCTCTGGGAAGCTGAGAATGAAGTGCCCACTGAATTTGGACCACCAGGATCGAGAAAAGCCATGGAGCTATTATAGGCCAGGAGATCTTCTCATTGGTATAATCATCTCTCCATCAGAAATAACACCTGCAACATTACCTTTCAACATGGCTCCATCTAATCAGTTTTGGTTGTAAGTCATGTGATGGAGTTTCATTCCCTCCATTTGCAGTTCTAACACTCTTCTTTTTTTCTTCTGGTTTTACTTACTCTTATATTTCAGGATCTGACAAATCTTTTGAATCCTTTTGATTAGTACAGCCTCTCTCTTTTGCCTTATTTTCTGAGGGTAGAAATATGAGGCAAATGAAACCTGAAAGAAGTCCACATTACTTCCCTCTCTCTGTTCAATCCTAAATTCATGACTGGAATACTGACTTTGGTTGAAAGTAATGATCGAAATGGTTCTAATTTCCTCTGCCCAACCATTTCCATATTTTTATAACCGATTGATATGCAATATCTGATTTTTAAAAGAATAGAAGATGACTTGTTTTTAGAACAGCTTCTCTGGGTCACTTTTCAAAAATTTCCTTCTTGTAATGGTGGTTCTTCTTTAATGACTGAATTATTCTTGGCTATGAATATTAGTACTGCTAAAAATAATTGTTTGTTTCTATCCCATCTTCCACACTAACAATATTAATGGGTGATGGATTTTGGATCAATATTGGCTTACGTTTCAGCTAGTTTGTAGAGAAAAAAGATGATTAAATGAAGAAAAAGTATTGTTGTTGTTGTTGCTGTTGATGATGCCAATATTAACATGATCATGGTTTTACACTAGTTTATACTATGGAAAGGTACTACGTCCGATTTGCAATATTGAACTGGAGAAGGAGAATCCCCAGCTCCTGAACAATCTCACACTTGGCTACAACATCCATGACAACTATGATAACACCATTGGCACTTCAGGTGCCTTGCTGGACATGCTCTCTACTGGAAAAGCCAATGTTCCCAACTACAGCTGTGGAAGGAAGGACAAGCTTTTGGCTCTTGTTGATGGAGCTATCAGAGACAGCTCCATCCAGATGTCAACATTAGCAGGCACCTACAAAGTCCCACAGGTTTGTGTTTGTCCTTCCCTTTCTGTAAAGTGAGTGGGGTGTTGGTGTGCAAGCGATAGATCCAACCGTGTCTTCTCTATGGAATTCAATATAATTCAATAATAATAATGAACAGTCTATACTTCGAAAGACACTTTACTACCTTCCAAGAAATGGTGCCAAGTTAATAATGCCCATCTCACCACAAAAGCCTCTTTACCCAAACAGCCCATCTCCTCTCTGTTTCCGAAAGCTTTCGTGAAGCGTAGGTGCAGGGCTACAGATCCCCCCTAAGGTTTTTTTGTAGGAGGACTGTGCCCACCACAACATCACTAGCATCAGCTTAGATGATGAAAGGTTCCTCAGGATCAGGGTGTTTAAGAACTGGTTCTGCTGCAAATAATCTTTTCACCATGGCATTTGTAAGTGTTATAAATAAGGATTGGGATATGCAGTCGGGAGGAAGACCTGCCTTTTCATGACATCATCCCAATTGCTTAGAGGCTTCTGCTGCACACTTGTGAAGGCGAGGAGAGGCTCTGTGTCCAATCAAAGGATCTTCTGTACAATAGAAATGTGCAGTACTGATGAAAACTCACATTTTTTACATGTTCTTAGCCAAAATAATGATATCCTCAATTATGCACAAATCTCAGATTTTTAAACAGAGTCCTACATGATTACCTTTCCTACTGATGATAAAACATATATGTATCATGAACCTTTAGGGGCCGCTAATATTAACCAACCGTTTTATTAAAAATCTACAAATATGTTAAGCAACGTATCTACTATTATTTGCCCTAAAATTCTCATGATCAAATTCATCATAAAAGGTTTGAAGAGCAATATGGCCTCTGGAGAGGAATTTCTAGCAGCTGAACAATTCAGGAAATATCCCGATTGGTGGGACCCTCCATTGACAGATACATTTATACATATAAATAATATCCACCATACCCATTTGTGTCAAAGATGGCAGTTGTAATTCGTATATATAAAAAAGGGACTAAAAAGGACCCTAGCGATTCCAGGCCCATTTCTCTAACAGATATTGTGACTTAAATATATGCAAACTTCCACTTGAAAAGAATTTATAGTAGGTGGATGAAAAGTGCATTCCTTGTGGAAGAACCAGCAGTCTTTAGGCAGATGTGATCCACTCTTGACAATGCTTTTGTCTTGAAACCATCTAACTATAAAAATATCAGTCAGAGGAAATAATGGTTTGCTGCCTTTATAGCATTTGACACAGTAAACAAAGAAATATTATGGAAGAAATCGACTGCCCTTCAAATGGAGCTCAGGATGTTGACCATGCTCAAAGCCTTTTCTACAAGCACTGACAGTGAGAACAATTAATCAGTGGAACGGCTTGCCTCATGAAGTTGTGGGTGCTCCATTAATGGAGATTTTCAAAAAGAGGCTCGACATTCATTTTGTCTGGATTGTTATAGGATTGCTTGCTATTGGCAGGGGGTTGGACTAGAAAACCTCCATGGTCCCTTCCATCCCATTTTTGTTCATTTGTTTGAGAGTGTGTTTGGGACTCAATGGAGCCATGAGAAGTAGGATTGATATGTACCAAAAGCTAAGACAAAGGTGTTGTCACTATGACATTTGGGTTGCATGTGCTGTTAGGAGGACTTGGTTCCTAATCTCATAATAATTATCTGATTATGGCTAAATCAAAGTCAAAAGTTATAGTCTTTGGAGAATGACAGCATTGCCATATAGGGCTAATCGATGAGGAGACAACAGAGCAAATTCACACATTTCCTTACCTGGGGGAACTTTCTCTGTGACTGGATCTGGCCTCCATCAACATCAAAGGAGCTCATTTAGAAGGCACAAGTGAATCGACTGCTTTTTTTAAAAAAAAATCATAGGTATGCGGCTTCCTTAGACGGAATTATTAAATACAAAATACCAACGTTACCATTATGCACTTATATTGAGCTGAACTTTGGGATTTAATTTATATCACCACTAGAACAAATCCGATCACATCATCTGAGAAGTATCTTGAGGGTGGATGAAAGGACTTCAGCTGCTGCCCTCAGAGTAAAATTGGGAATTTATACAATTTATAAAATTGGGGCATATACTTATTTGTAATAAAATTAATGGTATGGAAAATAATAATAATAATAATAATAATAATAATAATAATAATAATAATAATAATAATAATAATAATAATAATAATAATAATAATAATAATAATAATAATAATAATAATAATAATAATAATAATAGGCAGTCCAAGTGATACGCTACCCAGGTGGAATTATCAACTGGACTTTGGCTGAACTGGAAAATCTAGACCAGAAAACGCGAAAACTTTTGAATATGCACCACGCTCTACATCCACGAAGTGACATCGACAGGTTGTACCTGCCAAGAAAAATAGGGGGCAGAGGACTATTGCAAATCCACCAAACTGTAGAAGAAGAAAAACGAAGTTTGAATAACTATGTGAATCAAAGTACAGAAAAACTGCTGCAGGCTGTGAAAACAGAGAGCACTATAAAAATAACAGAAACAAAGGCAGAATATAAGGAAAAACGACTGGATGACAGATTAAATAGATGGAAAACCAAAGCTTTGCATGGACAGCATCTGAAAAACATTGAAGGAAAATGTGATAACAATTTGACATGGGCATGGCTTAAGATGGGAACCATCAAGAAAGAAACGGAAGGCTTAATACTGGCTGCTCAAGAACAAACATTAAAAACTAATGCCATGAAAGCGAAAATACAAAAATCCACTGACAATCCAAATTGCCGACTTTGCAAGGACAAAGTTGAAACTGTTTCACATCTAATATTCGAATACAGACAGATCGCCATTTGGAACACAACATGCCAGATATCGCAGTTCTAGAGAACCGAAGTGTACAGCTGATTTGATACGCTGTGCCAGGAGATGCCAGAGTCGAAGAAAAAGAACTGGAAAAAATTACGAAATATCGCGACCTGGCCATTGAAACTGAGTGATTATGGATGAAACGTGTAACAGTGATACCCATTGTCATCGGGGCACGGGGAACTATGTCCAAAAACTTTGCGAAATATTTCAAGAAACTGCAGCTTCCTGCAATAACTCCAGCAATGCTACAAAAAACTGCTCTACTCGGAACATCTTACATTTTAAGGAGGTATCTGGTTGATATCTAGGATGCTGGCAGCAACCCATATCAACCATCAGCGTCAGTCAATTTGAATGTTCAGTTGACTGAGGTTGACGTATAATAATAATAATAATAATAATAATAATAATAATAATAATAATAATAATAATAATAATAATAATAATAATAATAATAATAATAATAATAATAATAATAATAATAATAATAATAATAATAATAATAATAATAACAATAACAACAATAACAACAACAACAACAACAACAACAACAACAACAACAACACTTTCCAAGTATTGAGTGAATATACTTGTATTTGTTGAGCTCCACTTTAGAGAAACAGTCTATTGGGATCCTAATATTTAAAAAACTGTATTTCTTCTGTGCTCAGAATTCAAAAATTATATATAATAAAGCCCTTTTCGGAAGGAAATTATGGTCTAATTGTGGTAAATTCCGGATTATAAAGAAATACTATTTTCATTCTTTATGCTTATTCTATTGTAATTATTTTTCTAAATTCTGCTTTTACATGGAGTCTTCTTAATGTTCTGTGTTTTATATTTTGTATCTTGATATGGCCTAATGACTAATCAACAGTAAATGTTCTAATATGTGCATGAGAAAAATATTAGATTTATTAAAAGCTAAAAATTGGGACTTGGTAGGACCCCAAATATAACACAGAATTCCTTTTTTCAGGTCAGTGATAGAATTGCTTCAGAGGCTCTGAGTGATAAAATTCAATTCCCTTTTTTCCATCCGATGCTCCCCAAAGAAGGAATTCAGTATCCAGCAATTGTCCAAATTCTCCTCCATTTTGGATGGACCCTGATTGGTCTCTTTGCTCCAGACACAGAGAAGGGAGAGAATTTCATGAGGACTTTTACTCTTATGCTTGTCAAGAATAGAATTTGTGTTGTTATATCACAACGATTCTCAACGACTGGACATACAGCATTCCTCAGTGATGCCCTCTCTAAGTGGAGACAAGTCAACGTCTTTGTTCACTTCATCGAATATGATTCCATTTGGGACCGAATTCTTTCCTTCCATTCAGCACTTGAAGGTTTGCCAGGACCCATTGAAAGGAAAGTCTGGATGATGACAGTGGCTGGAGTATTTTTCGTGAAAAAGGATTGGCATCTCAAGCACGTCCATAGTATTTGGAGCTTTCCAATTCAGGGGAAAAAGAGTTGGAAAAACGATAATGCCTATAAAACAAATTTCTTTGTGGAACCTGAATTTCAAGCTGAGTATTTTCACTGTTCTGTTTCAAAACACACCTTTTCTGTCAAAGGCCGGGGAAGATGCACCCAGAAAGCACCAGTGGAGACCCAAGAGAAAAAGAATAGGATGCAGATCCAAAATGATGGCTATACCTACAGTGTCATTAAGATTCTGGCCCACGCCTTAAATGCTGCATTCAAGCCCCAGAGGAGAAGGAAGAAGGGTGAAGAGAGGTTGGGGGCTCCAAGGCTGCAGCCGTGGAAGGTATGGGGTCCCAACAAAGATCCATCAAACTAAATTCCTTTCAGGGTCTTTTGTGCTCTCTGGGCTCGGTTGTTTAAGATCTTAAGCATCTGTACAACATCTCCTACTTATTGGAAGAGTGCTGCATCCTCCCTTGAACAACCAAGACCTTTTATATATTCGAAAAAAAGTTCTCAGACTTTTTCTGATTTTAAGCTCCTATAAACTAGGACAAGAAACAATGGCTGGAAACTGATCAAAGAGAGAAGCAACCTGGAATTAAGGAAAAACTTTCTAACAGTGAGGACAATTAACCAGTGGAACAGCTTGCCTTCAGAAATTGTGGGCGCTCCATTACTGGAGATTTCTAAGAAGAGACTAGACAGTCACTTGTCTGAGATGGTATAGGTTCTCCTGCTTGAGCTGGGGGCTGGACTAGAAGACCTCCAAGGTCCCTTCCAGCTCTATTCTATTCTATTCTATTCTATTCTATTCTATTCTATTCTATTCTATTCTATTCTATTCTATTCTATTCTATTCTAACATGGCTCTTCTGATTGATGTCTTTTCTCAAGGCTTAAAGCAGCTCCTTTGATCTCTTCCTCCCCTTCTTTGTCCTTGACTAAAGCTGATGAAAATTTTGTGCAATGTTTTCTCCAAGTGTGGTGCCTGCAAGAGGACCTGGTATCATTCCACTGGATCATTAATGACATTATCGACAAATTAATAATACACTTATCATAACATTAAAATATTACTACTATTTTATTATAATCAGTAACAATTCTACTCATAGAATTATGTGAGAAAAACTACAAATGAAATATTAATACAGATTATATCTACCATTCATTACATTCATACAATCATGTATCAAGTCCTGGATGCTAACAATTAGTTCCCAGGTGAAATTGTTAGGCTAAACCCCATTGTTCAAAACCCAACCCAACTTCCCAGTCCATAGGAGCCAATCCAGAGGTGCAAAGAGGTTGTGAGAACTCCAGACGGAAACTGCGGTAAGATGTTCCCAGGCATCTCTTCCTTGGTGAGGTGAGGCAGATGACCTCGTGAAGCGGAACCTAGTCAACAAAGCAAAGCTAAACACATCACAGGAGAGCTCCAAAGGTCCCCCCTCCCATCAGGATGGCAGCATCCTGATAGGGATCTATAGGGACCTGAGAGAAGCTGGGAATTTTTTAAGGAGACCAAAATAACTTTGTCCAAGTGTTATTATAATTTTTGAATCACAAAATCATGATTTATCTACTTCCTTTATTAATGAAAATATAGAAGAAACAATGACCAAGGTCTAATTGTTTTTGTAACTCCCCAATTTTATCAGTAATATTAATATTTATTTGAGTACAATTTTTGAGACAGTTGTATCCAGTTAATTATCTCATACCATCCAGCACTCAATTAACTAGATCCCCATTCATCACATCATGAAGCATTTTGTTAATTCTTTGCTAAAAAAAAGTTATACCACCAGCATTCAAACAATCTGTTAAGGAAATATAACGATATGTGTGAATGAGTTCGGAGGACCAGAAAAAGAGATGCAGGGAAGGATCAGACAAGATGGGGGGTTGGGGGGGGCAACCCACAGCTGCATAACAGGCAGAGAAAGAAACTCAGAAAAAGTCCTCCCTAAATGTTTTGACTGTCAAAAGAGATGGTGCAAGATTTGTACTTTCACACTGCAAGATTTTCTTAATATAGCCTTACAATAACGTAGAATTACTTCATCTGGTCTTTTTTCCTATCTCCTCTACCTGAATGAAGATTAGCCTTACAACTTTCTTCTTAACAAATCCTTGCTTTCTGGTAATCACCCTATTGTTTCCAAGGAGTTTATGAATACTCTATTACTTGTGTATTTTGTTTACTTGATTGGTTACCTTTGCTGGATTGTTATATATGGTTGACAATTTTTGTCAATTACATTTTGTCAATATACATTTTATCAGTATACTACATGATTTAGAAATATTGCTGAATCTTTGTACTTCAATTTTGAAGATAATAGTAACACTTGTTCTCCCAACTCACAATATTTGCAAGTTAAACAACCATAGAAGAAAGATTCAAATGTAAAAAGTGATAAGAGATAAGAAACTAAGTTTTCTGCTGTTAAATTCCTGGATGTTTCCATTCTAGTTCCATCCATTTCTAAAGAAGAGGGAATTGTACAATCTTTCTCTGATGAAGGTGTACTTGGATCAGAATGGAGAAGTAGCAGCAGATCTGGATATTGTTAGTAAGGTAGTTCTCCCCAAGGAGGATCCCATCGAAAAGGTATTGGGGAGTTTTGAAAGACAAAGACTTACAATAAACCAAGATGCTTTGTCACAGTTAATGTTGCTCAACAAGGTAAGGAAAATATTGGTGTATTTTCTCTTTTTTCCAAAGCCATTTCAAGTGGGCTAAACCCAGTCAAAAAAGTGGGTAACGTTCACTGAGAATTGAATGTGTGGAGTAAAACCTCTATAATTTTCTTAGGCAGATAAGCATGCTTCGGTTCTATTGACCAAGGTTTCCCTTCTGATGCTGAGCCCTGTTGTAAGCTGATCCAAAATGAGATATGGGGTGATTATTATTTAGGACACAAATCATTGCTATTTAGTGTCCCTTCAGCAGTTTAGTATCACCATAAAACTGGTGAGACAGGGCCTCATATGCTGGATATTTTGGTGTTAATAGCTTCAGGTTCGCTAGTTTTTTTGTCTTCAAATATCAAAGGTGAAGGCAATTCTGTTGACCAGTCCCTGAGTTCAGATTTGGACTGAATCCAATGAAATAGAATGAAGACTGGATGGAGGTCCTGTTGGTCCAATAGTTAAATAAGATTCATCTTGCCTTGATTGGGGTCAGGGGTCTCCCAAAATTGCAGGCTGATAGTCTGGGATGTTTTTAATCAGCTGAGAACATGCTTATAGCTGCCTCTCTCTAACCCCACTGGGATAGTGGAATTTAGGAAGGAGGTCCAAGGCTTTCAGTTCACATGAAATAATAAGACTGATCTGATGTCAGCTCATTTATGGATTGATTCAGTGGTGGGATTCAGCCAGTTCGCACCACTTTGGCAGAATCGGTAGCTAATTTTTTGTTGCCCAGGCTCAGAATGGACATCCAGAAGGGGCATCCACACAGAGAACTGGTTGTTCACATATTTGAATCCCACCACTGGATTGATTGATTAAATTTATTTGCTACACATCTCACCATGATAATGGCTTGAAAACTGAAGTACTGAAACATGACTTTGGTGAAAAAGAAGTCCTGATATCAGAAGTAAAAAAGGGCAGTTTTGAAGGAAATATTACTTAGATTTGGGCATTGGCTTGTAAGAGTGCACTTCATCTGAAAATCCCTTGAATGCAACTGTTTATCTTGATTGTTAGCTCCCTTAGGACACACTGAGAGCCTACAAATCAAACTAGTAATAAATAGGAGTGTGTATTTCTCTGTCAGATTGTATCACCTAATTGTATTCTCTCAACAGAAAGGACCTTGTGTTGAATATCCCTTTCACACATAAGACTCATACTCATGACCCATGTGGTGCATCAAAAACTCCCTGACTCACCCTTTTTGAGGGACACGTTCTCATGACCTCACCTCCATCTCACCTCACTATAGTTTTAGAAACTAGTCAGCCAATTTTAGTTTTAGTTCACCAGCATGGCAGCCATATAAACTGAACAAATATATGTACGAATGAAGAATATCTTTAAGGTTGACAGCCCTTCTCTGTAAGGAGATTTTCCTTTTTATCTTAACTGGGAGATAATTTTGGACAGCTTTCAAAGGGAAGCAGCTTTGCAATGTTTTATGTACTCCAGAAGAAACCTTTCCAGAACCTACTGGTTAAAAGTTTCTTTCTTCATCACAGTTTTATTCTAGTTTAATAAATCCAATGAAATGAAAAATTAATATATATTTTACAATAAAGTTCACTCTAACAGTTAGTATTTATGGATATTTTAAAATCAAGTATTTATGAAGAATGGAGGAATGCATGTTAATTCCACTATGAGGAACAACCCACCAGGTGCCACTTAATGCTTTAATGTTTTCTCAATTTCATCCCTCCAGACTTTGTTAAGTAGAAAGCTACTTTTTTGTAATCTGATATGTCAGAAGAAAAAGGGAGGAACTAAATGAAGCAGCTTCCTGCAATTGTCTCTCCTGCCACCATTTGGAAGTGGTCAGAGATTTCGTATTTGCCTATGTGAAGCCCAGAGACGACTTGGCTGATGTTCATGTCTACCTCCATCTTACATGGATGGTGAGTCCTAACATATTTTCTTTGGCATTTCTTCTTTCTCAGTCTCTGCCTCAGTCTAAATGTGTGGAAAAATGCCATCCTGGATTTGTCAAGAAGGCTCGAGAGGGAGAGCCAGTTTGCTGCTATGACTGCATTCCTTGTCCAGAGGGGACCATCTCCACTCAGTTAGGTGGGTGACGCCATAGGGAAACTTTGATCAATATGCCTCTTAAAGACACATTTAAGTTTGATTGTTTTGTTCTTAATTTTCATGGTGTCCAATTTCTTCCCTAATGGAAGGGAAAAGAAAAAGATCTTGCAGGATGAGGTAGGATTGAATAGGAAATGGTATAGGGTTTCCTGCCTGAGCAGGGGGTGGACTAGATGACCTCCAAGGTCCCTTCCAACTTTATTATTATTGTTGTTGTTGTTGTTGTTATTATTATTATTAATCTCTCTTTCATTTGCCAGTGTGGATGTTTCCGTCCATTTTTTACTTTCTTAGAAATATCTGTATTCTTTGTAACTTGACAAATGATTTTAGATCAATGGGATTTGCATACCTAAATCATCTTTACATTACAGGCCAAAAGAAACATCAACCAATTCTTCAATTAATTTTTATCAAGATCATAAATCTTTATAAGCTGAAATATCTAATTGGGAAGAACAATGGAGGAAGAGAAATAACATAAACATATGTCCATCATCTGACAAAAAATTAAAAAAAATAAAGAAATAATTAAGAAAGGAAAAAACAAAGCGCTCACATGGCAGACTTATATTTTTCTGCTTTTTTTGTTGTCCGAAAATGGGTAAGCCCGGCACACAGCCAATCAGAGCCAGACGTGAGAGACGGACTTTAGTAATAAACTTTTATTGAAGCGCTCAAGTACCAATCCCTAAGGGGGTTGAGACCCTGAAAAATAGCAAAGCATGATGTTTTATTCAGTTGTTTTGAAGAAACGGGGAAGTAAAATTTCACAGAACCTTTATCTTTTGGGGAGTTCTACCTTGCTTTTAGTATACGTGTCTGTTCATCTGTGGAGTTGTATCATTTTCTCCATAGAATTGTTTTGCACAAAGCACTATGTGTCCTTTATCTCTATTTGTGGTTAAGGTTGCTTATTTTTTGTAACTTAATTCCTGGCAGTATTATTATGTGTCCTTTATTTCAAACTAACGTATGTAGTACAGTTTCTTTATTCTTTCCTACGATGGGTGTCTATTGATTCTTTTTTTTTTTTTCTATAACAAGTTTTATTGAATTTTTTTTTAATTTTACATCCAAGTGCTTAAGACTCATCGTGGAGATAGGGCACTCCATAAAACAAAATAGAACATACAATCATACATAAACAATTTACACTTTTTTTAAATCTTCCCTCTCTATTTTATCAATCAAAAGAGCAAGAACAAACAAACAAAATCAAACTATCAACGATATTTCCACCCATTTTAAGCTTAGTTAACTATTAGCATATTCCAACTAGCATTACATAGACATATAGAATACGGTTCGAGTATCCATATAATAAAGACCATATTATTCCAAATGTTCAGTTTATATTTCTCAATTAAGTTCTATCTCTTATTCTATCTCACATACATATTTTATCAATGAATATAACTTTACGTTTCCAAACCATTTTGGGTTAGCTTAAATTGTTTCTAATTCTAATTATTTCTAAGTTAAACATATATAAGTATATTTTAAAATTTTTCCACTATATTCTATTTCCTATATTCTAAACATTTTTATAAATCAATCCATTCTTTAGTCATTGCATGTAAAGATATCATTAGTATTTCACCAGTCTCAATACAACTCCTGAATTTCGCTTTTCCAGTTTTCCATAGTTACTATTCCAGACCATAATCAAATCCATAATTCAAATCAATATTGGTCAGACTAAAATCTTAAACTTTAAAGATCTCAGAAATATTAGCTCACTTAGAGTCTTTAAAAACCATTTTACCCGTCAAATAAATTTTTAACACTCATTTTAAATCTAATTCTAGCTTTCTTTTTATGCCAAGCAGGTTTCCACAATACGGCTTTCAGCTCCTCCCATCTTGGTATTTGGTTATACACATTTTCCCACAGTTGCGTCTGGTCATAGTCTTCTTCTCTTTTTCCCAATATTGTCTGCACAATATACTCAGTCTTAGCCAGTGTGGTGATTATTCGTTGTTTATATGTACTGTCAGCATTTTTAATGTCTCGTATTAGAGAATCCATTTCTGTTGTTTTTACATCTATAGATGTTTCAATTGAGTTCTGCTTTTGGTCTTCAAAAGTCTCCATCCTTTGTGTATAAAGTGTAACATCTTCCTCTTCAGTAGATTGTAAATATAGATCTTCCATCTCATTAAATTGTAAATCCAATTGTATATCATGCTCAGTTAGAGTTTGAAATCCAGTTTTTTGCTCTAAATCAACCTCATTCCTTAGTGTCCTAACATGGTCTTTTAGTTCTTTCCTTGTTTCCAAAATTTTTGCTAATATCAATCCATAATTGAGCTGTGAATAAGCTTCCATCCTTCTCTCCTTTTTTTTTTTTCTATAATAAGAAAACAGCAGTGTCTGGGCGAAACACCAGGTTCAAAAGTTCAGCTACCATGGCAACGTTACGATAAGACTTTCTGGGCTTCACGCCAGTTTCCAAGATAGATACAATGTAGCCCTTGAATCCACATCTCGGTAGCCAAAGCAGTTTTTTTTTTTTCCCTTTTTAAAGTGGATAAGAATGTTCAGAAGGGGGGAGAGGAAGAAAAAACACTCCACCCCCCTCCCTAAAATTTCCACTTAAATTTAAAACAAGCAAACAAAGAGGAAAAGTCACAGTAAGGCTTTTTTCTTCTCTTTTTTTTTTTTTCCAGGATCCCCCGGATTCCAACAGCTCAAATACACAATAGCAAAGTCACTTTTTTCCCCCAAGTATTCAAACGCTGCTTTTTTAAGGAAGGGAATAGTTTCTAAAAGCTTTTCATAGGGAAGTAAGGAAGGTAACAAGAGGTAAGGAAAGTTCTCACCCGGATCTTCCACGGTGGTTCTTTGTGCTTAGATGTTGCTGTGGCTTTCGGCTGGAGCAGCTGAGTGATCGGCCATGTTACTGGCCGATCTTTTCCCCGTCGGCCCAAAGGTGATTTTCTTGGACCTCAGAGGGAGCCGCCGCTCCCTCCGAGATCAACGAGTGCCCTCCTCTACGGTGGTCACCCCTACAGGGCGACTTTCGACCCTATCCAGGGTCTACCGGCGGGGGGAAACCGGACGGCCAAGAGAACGAATTCTCTGCACGTCCACGGGCGCTGCCACCGGATCCGGAAGCCTCTATTGATTCTTAATAGATGAGCCATCAGGTGGGTCAGTCATCAGTAACTGAGTTTAAACATTCTTGGGATAAACATATGCTCATCATCTGAAATAAATAAATAAATAAAATATTAAATAAATAAGAAAACAAAAAAGTTAAAGGAGCAGACTTGATGGAGTACTAGGTCTTTTTCTGCCATCAGTTTCTGTTACTATGTTTTTATCCCATACTCATGGGGTTGCTCTTGAAAAACACCTTGAATTTACAGATGGTCCAGAATGCAAAGCCATGCATAATGTTGGGTTTCTTATGTTCTTCCACAGGAAACCTTTATTGTGCTGGCTGCACAGACTCCCAGTTTCTTTCCAAATGCAATTAAATTCACCTTTCAAACCCTCTATGAGACAGAACAAGGGTATCTGCAGGGCTTCCTCTCCTTTAGGAAATCTGCTTGTCCCACCAGAGCAGATATAATTGGCATGCAAAAGATCTGTTCCCTAAAACATTGTCACTTTTTGAGTCCTCACAAGCCTGCCTTTTCTGGTGCAGTTCCTGTCCTATTGAACCCACTTCCTCTTGAAATCCAATAGGACCCCATCTGCTTAAAGTTCTGGAGAGTTTCTACTTCTCCCAGATATTTGGGATACGTTAAGGTCGGTGCAAGAGAAGAATCTGATGGATTACCTCAAAGAAGGGAAGTTGTGGCACCAAATATTTCTTCTTTTAATTTTATTATGTTGTTTAATATGTTTTATTATGTTTATTATGTTGTTTTTATTAGTTTTTTATATTGGGGGATTTTTTTGCTGGACTACCATTTACTGAGGCTTTCCTGTCTCTCAGTATTACATATCATCCAAAGGTTTTTTTGAAATTTGAAAGACTATAAAAGAAATGTTACTTTGTTTTCTCAGATATCAAAAAATGCACCAAGTGCCCAGATGATAAATATCCAACCAAGAACCGAGTCGAATGTATTCCAAAAAAAATAACCTTCCTGTCCTATGAAGAATATCTGGGCATCATCCTCATTTCCATTGCTCTACTCTTGTTCCTAATCACAAACCTTGTTTTAATCATATTCCTTAAATACCTAGAAACTCCCATTGTCAAAGCCAACAATCGGGACCTCTCCTTTATCCTCCTGGTCTCCCTCCTGCTTTGTTTTTTGTCTCCCTTTCTCTTCATTGGACAACCAAGGAAAGCCACCTGTCTTCTCCGACAAACAATGTTCAGTATTGTCTTCTCAGTAGCCGTGTCTTCTGTGTTGTCCAAAACAATCACGGTAGTGCTGGCCTTCCTGGCCTCAAAACCAGGGAACAGGATGAGGAGATGGTTGGGGAAGAGCTTGGCCAACTCCATCATCCTTTCTTGTTCAGGTGTCCAATTTTTTATCTGTGTCATGTGGCTGGGAGTTTCTCCACCATTCCCTGACTCTGATCTGCACTCCCAGCCTGGAAAGATCATCCTTCAATGCAACGAAGGCTCTGTCACTATGTTTTATATTGTCCTGGGCTACATGGGTTTCCTGGCTACCATTTGCTTCATGGTGGCTTTCCTGGCCAGAAACCTGCCTGGGGCCTTCAATGAAGCCAAACTGATCACCTTCAGCATGCTGGTCTTCTGCAGTGTCTGGGTCTCCTTCCTGCCCACCTACCTGAGCAGCAAAGGAAAGTCTATGGTGGCCGTGCAGGTTTTCTCCATCTTGTCTTCTGGTGCTGGGCTGTTGGGTTCCATCTTCTTCCCCAAGTGCTACATTATCATCCTGAGGCCAGATCTAAATACTAAGGAACATCTAATGGTAACAGTAGGGACCTGATAATGAAATGGTTTCTTACGATCATAACATTTGATTATTGATTGCAATTGTTGTTGGTTTATATGTTTCATTTTCCTCTAGTTGACTGTTTGGTTATTTAAAATCCAAGGAAATAAAAATAGTTAGATTAATAAACTGAAAATCTAACATAATCATCAAATAATAAAATTAATTAATAATTAATATTTGTGGTTTTTTAACTGTTGGTAACCCTCCTTTTCTTCACCATACAGGTTAGCTAATATTTAATAATAATAATAATAATAATAATAATAATAATAATAATAATAATAATAATAATAATAATAATAATAATAATAATAATAATAATAATAATAATAATAATAATGATGATGATGATGATGATGATGATGATGATGATGATGATGATGATGATGATGATGATGATGATGATGTTGGGAGGGACCTTGGAGGTCATCTAGTCCAACCCCCTGCTCAGGCAGGAAACCCTATAACATTTCAGACAAATGGCTGTCCAGTCTCTTCTTTTTATTTTTATTTTTATTTTTATTTATTTTTTTATTTTTATTTTTTTATTTTATTTTATTTTATTTTATTATTTTATTTTATTATTTTATAAATTTTATAAATAAAATAATATAATTAATAAAATAAAATAAAATAAAATAAAATAAAATAATAAAATAAATAATAAAATAAAATAATAAAATAAATAATAAAATAAAATAAAATAAAATAAAATAAAATAAAATAAAATAAAATAAAATAAAATAAAATAAAATAAAATAAAATAAAATAAAATAAAATAAAATAAA
>JALGBA010000109.1:0-29181 GCA_023970755.1 Azemiops feae
TCTCATAGTGCCGTCCGTTTTTATATTTCGGTCAAAAAATTTTTTTTCACTCCTGGCACAGAAATCCCTGACCCCGGCATCAGGAATTTCCTTCCCCAACACCAAAACAGACTGATTTTTAAAAACTAGAAATATCAACATTTTTAAGCATGAAATTTAACCCCGAACCACATTCTGGCGTCCGTTTTTTCATTTGGGTCAAAAAAAAATTTTCACTCCTGGCACAGAAATCCCTGATTTCAGGAATTTCTTTCCCCGACACCAAAACAGACCGATTTTTAAAAACTAGAAATATCAACATTTTTAAGCATGAAATTTAACCCCGAACCTCATTCTGGCGTCCGTTTTTCATTTCGGTAAAAAAAAATTTTTGACTCCTGGCACAGAAATCCCTGACCCCGGCATCAGGAATTTCCTTCCCCGACACCAAAATAGCTCAATTTTTAAAAACTAGAAAAATCAATATTTTTAGGCATGAAATTTAACCCCGAATTTCATTCTGGCGTCCGTTTTTTCATTTGGGTCAAAAAAATTCTTTTGTCTCCTGGCACAGAAATCCCTGACCCCGGCATCAGGAATTTCCTTCCCTGGACACCAAAATAGCTCAATTTTTTAAAACTAGAAAAATCAACATTTTTAGGCATGAAATTGAACATCCGTTTTTCATTTGGGTCAAAAAAAAATTTTCACTCCTGGCACAGAAATCCCTGACCCCGGCATCAGGAATTTCCTTCTCCGACACCAAAACAGACCTATTTTTTAAAACTAGAAATATCAACATTTTTAAGCATGAAATTTAACCCTGAATCTCATAGTGCCGTCCGTTTTTATATTTGGGTCCAAAAAATTTTTTTCACCCCTGGCACAGAAATCCCTGACCCCGGCATCAGGAATTTCCTTCCCCGACACCAAAACAGACCGATTTTTAAAAACTAGAAAAATCAATATTTTTAGGAATGAAATTTAACCCCGAATCTCATAGTGCCGTCCGTTTTTATATTTGGGTCAAAAAATTTTTTTTCACTCCTGGCACAGAAATCCCTGACCCCTTCATCAGGAATTTCTTTCCCCGACACCAAAAGAGACTGATTTTTAAAAACTAGAAATATCAACATTTTTAAGCATGAAATTTAACCCCGAACCTCATTCTGGCGTCCGTTTTTTCATTTGGGTCAAAAAAAAATTTTCACTCCTGGCACAGAAATCCCTGATTTCAGGAATTTCTTTCCCCGACACCAAAACAGACCGATTTTTAAAAACTAGAAATATCAACATTTTTAAGCATGAAATTTAAACCCGAACCTCATTCTGGCGTCCGTTTTTTCATTTCGGTAAAAAAAAATTTTTGACTCCTGGCACAGAAATCCCTGACCCCGGCATCAGGAATTTCCTTCCCCGACACCAAAATAGCTCAATTTTTAAAAACTAGAAAAATCAACATTTTTAGGCATGAAATTTAACCCCGAATTTCATTCTGGCGTCCGTTTTTTCATTTGGGTCAAAAAAATTCTTTTCACTCCTGGCACAGAAATCCCTGACCCCGGCATCAGGAATTTCCTTCCCCGACACCAAAACAGACCGATTTTTAAAAACTAGAAATATCAACATTTTTAAGCATGAAATTTAACCCCGAACCTCATTCTGGCGTCCGTTTTTCATTTCGGTAAAAAAAAATTTTTGACTCCTGGCACAGAAATCCCTGACCCCGGCATCAGGAATTTCCTTCCCCGACACCAAAATAGCTCAATTTTTAAAAACTAGAAAAATCAATATTTTTAGGCATGAAATTTAACCCCGAATTTCATTCTGGCGTCCGTTTTTTCATTTGGGTCAAAAAAATTCTTTTGTCTCCTGGCACAGAAATCCCTGACCCCGGCATCAGGAATTTCCTTCCCTGGACACCAAAATAGCTCAATTTTTTAAAACTAGAAAAATCAACATTTTTAGGCATGAAATTGAACATCCGTTTTTCATTTGGGTCAAAAAAAAATTTTCACTCCTGGCACAGAAATCCCTGACCCCGGCATCAGGAATTTCCTTCTCCGACACCAAAACAGACCTATTTTTTAAAACTAGAAATATCAACATTTTTAAGCATGAAATTTAACCCTGAATCTCATAGTGCCGTCCGTTTTTATATTTGGGTCAAAAAATTTTTTTTCACCCCTGGCACAGAAATCCCTGACCCCGGCATCAGGAATTTCCTTCCCCGACACCAAAACAGACCGATTTTTAAAAACTAGAAAAATCAACATTTTTAAGCATGAAATTTAACCCCGAATCTCATAGTGCCGTCCGTTTTTATATTTCGGTCAAAAAATTTTTTTTCACTCCTGGCACATAAATCCCTGACCCCGGCATCAGGAATTTCCTTCCCCAACACCAAAACAGACTGATTTTTAAAAACTAGAAATATCAACATTTTTAAGCATGAAATTTAACCCCGAACCTCATTCTGGCGTCCGTTTTTTCATTTGGGTCAAAAAAAAATTTTCACTCCTGGCACAGAAATCCCTGATTTCAGGAATTTCTTTCCCCGACACCAAAACAGACCGATTTTTAAAAACTAGAAATATCAACATTTTTAAGCATGAAATTTAAACCCGAACCTCATTCTGGCGTCCGTTTTTTCATTTCGGTAAAAAAAAATTTTTGACTCCTGGCACAGAAATCCCTGACCCCGGCATCAGGAATTTCCTTCCCCGACACCAAAATAGCTCAATTTTTAAAAACTAGAAAAATCAACATTTTTAGGCATGAAATTTAACCCCGAATTTCATTCTGGCGTCCGTTTTTTCATTTGGGTCAAAAAAATTCTTTTCACTCCTGGCACAGAAATCCCTGACCCCGGTATCAGGAATTTCCTTCTCCGACACCAAAAGAGACCTATTTTTAAAAACTAGAAAAATCAACATTTTTAAGCATGAAATTTAACCCCGAATCTCATTCTGGCGTTCGTTTTTTCATTTGGGTCCAAAAATTTTTTTCACTCCTGGCACAAAAATCCCTGATCCCGGCATCAGGAATTTCCTTCCCCGGACACCAAAACAGACCGATTTTTAAAAACTAGAAAAAGCACAATTTTTAAGCATGAAATTTAACCCCGAATCTCATTCTGGCGTCCGTTTTTACATTTGGGTCAAAAAAATTCTTTTGATACTTGGCACAGAAATCCCTGACCCCGGCATCAGGAATTTCCTTCCCCGGACACCAAAATAGCTCAATTTTTAAAAATTAGAAAAATCAACATTTTTAGGTATGAAATTTAACATCCGTTTTTCATTTGGGTCAAAAAAAATTTTTCACTCCTGGCACAGAAATCCGTGACCCCGGCATCAGGAATTTCCTTCCCCGGACACCAAAATAGCTCAATTTTTAAAAACTAGAAAAATCAACATTTTTAGGCATGAAATTTAACATCCGTTTTTCATTTGGGTCAAAAAAAATTTTTCACTCCTGGCACAGAAATCCCTGACCCCGGCATCAGGAATTTCCTTCCCCGACACCAAAACAGACCAATTTTTAAAAACTAGAAAAATCAACATTTTTAAGCATGAAATTTAACCCCGAAATTCATTCTGGCGTCCGTTTTTTCATTTGGGTCAAAAAAAATTTTTCACTCCTGGCACAGAAATCCCTGACCCCGGCATGAGGAATTTCCTTGCCCGACACCAAAACAGACCGATTTCTAAAAAATAGAAAAAGCACAATTTTTAAGCATGAAATTTAACCCCGAATCTCATTCTGGCGTCCGTTTGTACATTTGGGTCAAAAAAATTCTTTTGATACTTAGCACAGAAATCCCTGACCCCAGCATCAGGAATTTCCTTCCCCGGACACCAAAATAGCTCAATTTTTAAAAACTAGAAAAATCAACATTTTTAGGCATGAAATTTAACATCCGTTTTTCATTTGGGTCAAAAAAATTTTTTCACTCCTGGCACAGAAATCCGTGACCCCGGCATCAGGAATTTCCTTCCCCGGACACCAAAATAGCTCAATTTTTAAAAACTAGAAATATCAACATTTTTAAGCATGAAATTTAACCCTGAATCTCATAGTGCCGTCCGTTTTTATATTTGGGTCAAAAAATTTTTTTTCACTCATGGCACAGAAATCCCTGACCCCGGCATCAGGAATTTCTTTCCCCGACACCAAAACAGACTGATTTTTAAAAACTAGAAATATCAACATTTTTAAGCATGAAATTTAACCCCGAACGTCATTCTGGCGTCCGTTTTTTCATTTGGGTAAAAAAAAAATTTTCACTCCTGGCACAGAAATCCCTGACCCCGGCATCAGGAATTTCCTTCCCCGACACCAAAACAGACCGATTTTTAAAAACTAGAAAAATCAACATTTTTAAGCATGAAATTTAACCCCGAATCTCATAGTGCCATCCGTTTTTATATTTGGGTCAAAAAAATTTTTTTCACTCCTGGCACAGAAATCCCTGACCCCGGCATCAGGAATTTCCTTCCCCGACACCAAAACAGACTGATTTTTAAAAACTAGAAATATCAACATTTTTAAGCATGAAATTTAACCCCGAACCTCATTCTGGCGTCCGTTTTTTCATTTGGGTCAAAAAAAAATTTTCACTCCTGGCACAGAAATCCCTGACCCTGGCATGAGGAATTTCCTTGCCCGACACCAAAACAGACCGATTTCTAAAAAATAGGAAAAGCACAATTTTTAAGCATGAAATTTAACCCCGAATCTCATTCTGGCGTCCGTTTGTACATTTGGGTCAAAAAAATTCTTTTGATACTTAGCACAGAAATCCCTGACCCCCAGCATCAGGAATTTCCTTCCCCGGACACCAAAACAGACTGATTTTTAAAAACTAGAAATATCAACATTTTTAAGCATGAAATTTAACCCCGAATCTCATTCTGGCGTTCGTTTTTTCATTTGGGTCAAAAAAAATTTTTCACTCCTGGCACAAAAATCCCTGATCCCGGCATCAGGAATTTCCTTCCCCGGACACCAAAACAGACCGATTTTTAAAAACTAGAAAAAGCACAATTTTTAAGCATGAAATTTAAACCCGAATCTCATATTGCCATCCGTTTTTATATTTTGGGTCCAAAAATTTTGTTTTCACTCCTGGCACAGAAATCCCTGACCCCGCAATAGGAATTCCTTCCCCGCACCAAAACACTGATTTTTGAAAACTAGAAGATATCAACATTTTTTAAGCATGAAATTTAACCCCGAATCTCATTCTGGCGTTCGTTTTTTCATTTGGGTCAAAAAAATTTTTTCACTCCTGGCACAAAATCCCGACCCTGCATGAGGAATTTCCTTCCCCGACACCAAAACAGACCGTTTCTACAAATAGGAAAAGCACAATTTTTTAAGCATGAATTTACCCCCGAATCTCATTCTTGCGTCCGTTTTTTTGTACATTTGTGTCAAAAAATTCTTTTGATACTTTAGCACAGAATCCCTGACCCCCACTCATCAGGAATTTCCTTCCCCGACACCAAACAAGAACTGGATTTTTAAAAACTAGAAAAATCAACATTTTTAAGCATGAAATTTAACCCCGAATCTCATTCTGGCGTTCGTTTTTTCATTTGGGTCCAAAAAATTTTTTCACTCCTGGCACAAAAATCCCTGATCCCGGCATCAGGAATTTCCTTCCCCGGACACCAAAACAGACCGATTTTTAAAAACTAGAAAAAGCACAATTTTTAAGCATGAAATTTAACCCCGAATCTCATTCTGGCATCCGTTTTTACATTTGGGTCAAAAAAATTCTTTTGATACTTGGCACAGAAATCCCTGACCCCGGCATCAGGAATTTCCTTCCCCGGACACCAAAATAGCTCAATTTTTAAAAATTAGAAAAATCAACATTTTTAGGCATGAAATTTAACATCCGTTTTTCATTTGGGTCAAAAAAAAATTTTCACTCCTGGCACAGAAATCCGTGACCCCGGCATCAGGAATTTCCTTCCCCGGACACCAAAATAGCTCAATTTTTAAAAACTAGAAAAATCAACATTTTTAGGCATGAAATTTAACATCCGTTTTTCATTTGGGTCAAAAAAAATTTTTCACTCCTGCCACAGAAATCCCTGTCGGAGAATTTCCTTCTCCGACACCAAAACAGACCTATTTTTAAAAACTAGAAAAAGCACAATTTTTAAGCATGAAATTTAACCCTGAATCTCATAGTGCCGTCCGTTTTTATATTTGGGTCAAAAAAAATTTTTTCACTCCTGGCACAGAAATCCCTGACCCCGGCATCAGGAATTTATTTCCCCGACACCAAAACAGACCGATTTTTAAAAACTAGAAATATCAACATTTTTAAGCATGAAATTTAACCCCGAACCTCATTCTGGCGTCCGTTTTTTCATTTGGGTAAAAAAAAAAATTTCACTCCTGGCACAGAAATCCCTGACCCCGGCATCAGGAATTTCCTTCCCCGACACCAAAACAGACCGATTTTTAAAAACTAGAAAAAGCACAATTTTTAAGCATGAAATTTAACCCCGAATCTCATTCTGGCGTCCGTTTTTTCATTTGGGTCAAAAAAATTCTTTTGACTCCTGGCACAGAAATCCGTGACCCCGGCATCAGGAATTTCCTTCCCCGGACACCAAAATAGCTCAATTTTTAAAAACTAGAAAAATCAACATTCTTAGGCATGAAATTTAACATCCGTTTTTCATTTGGGTCAAAAAAAATTTTTCACTCCTGGCACAGAAATCCCTGACCCCGGCATCAGGAATTTCCTTCTCCGACACCAAAACAGACCTATTTTTAAAAACTAGAAAAATCAACATTTTTAAGCATGAAATTTAACCCCGAACCTCATTCTGGCGTCCGTTTTTTCATTTTGGTAAAAAAAATTTTTTGACTCCTGGCACAGAAATCCCTGACCCCGGCATCAGGAATTTCCTTCCCCGACACCAAAACAGACCGATTTTTAAAAACTAGAAAAATCAATATTTTTAGGCATGAAATTTAACCCCGAATTTCATTCTGGCGTCCGTTTTTTCATTTGGGTCAAAAAAATTCTTTTGACTCCTGGCACAGAAATCCGTGACCCCGGCATCTGGAATTTTCTTCCCCGGACACCAAAATAGCTCAATTTTTAAAAACTAGAAAAATCAACATTTTTAGGGATGAAATTTAACATCCGTTTTTCATTTGGGTCAAAAAAAAATTTTCACTCCTGGCACAGAAATCCCTGACCCCGGCATCAGGAATTTCCTTCTCCGACACCAAAACAGACCTATTTTTAAAAACTAGAAATATCAACATTTTTAAGCATGAAATTTAACCCTGAATCTCATAGTGCCGTCCGTTTTTATATTTGGGTCAAAAAAATTTTTTTCACTCCTGGCACAGAAATCCCTGACCCCGGCATCAGGAATTTCTTTCCCCGACACCTAAAGAGACTGATTTTTAAAAACTAGAAATATCAACATTTTTAAGCATGAAATTTAACCCCGAACCTCATTCTGGCGTCCGTTTTTTCATTTGGGTAAAAAAAATTTTTTGACTCCTGGCACAGAAATCCCTGACCCCGGCATCAGGAATTTCCTTCCCCGACACCAAAACAGACCGATTTTTAAAAACTAGAAAAATCAACATTTTTAAGCATGAAATTTAACCCCGAATCTCATAGTGCCGTCCGTTTTTATATTTGGGTCAAAAAAATTTTTTTCACTCCTGGCACAGAAATCCCTGACCCCGGCATCAGGAATTTCCTTCCCCGACACCAAAACAGACCGATTTTTAAAAACTAGAAAAATCAACATTTTTAAGCATGAAATTTAACCCCGAATCTCATAGTGCCATCCGTTTTTATATTTGGGTCAAAAAAAATTTTTTCACTCCTGGCACAGAAATCCCTGACCCCGGCATCAGGAATTTCCTTCCCCGACACCAAAACAGACTGATTTTTAAAAACTAGAAATATCAACATTTTTAAGCATGAAATTTAACCCCGAACCTCATTCTGGCGTCCGTTTTTTCATTTGGGTGACAAAAAAATTTTCACTCCTGGCACAGAAATCCCTGACCCCGGCATCAGGAATTTCCTTCCCCGACACCAAAACAGACTGATTTTTAAAAACTAGAAAAATCAACATTTTTAAGCATGAAATTTAACCCCGAATCTCATAGTGCCGTCCGTTTTTATATTTGGGTCAAAAAATTTTTTTTCACTCCTGGCACAGAAATCCCTGACCCCGGCATCAGGAATTTCCTTCCCCGACACCAAAACAGACCGATTTTTAAAAACTAGAAAAATCAACATTTTTAAGCATGAAATTTAACCCCGAATCTCATAGTGCCATCCGTTTTTATATTTGGGTCAAAAAAAATTTTTTCACTCCTGGCACAGAAATCCCTGACCCCGGCATCAGGAATTTCCTTCCCCGACACCAAAACAGACTGATTTTTAAAAACTAGAAATATCAACATTTTTAAGCATGAAATTTAACCCCGAACCTCATTCTGGCGTCCGTTTTTTCATTTGGGTGACAAAAAAATTTTCACTCCTGGCACAGAAATCCCTGACCCCGGCATCAGGAATTTCCTTCCCCGACACCAAAACAGACCGATTTTTAAAAACTAGAAAAATCAACATTTTTAGGCATGAAATTTAACATCCGTTTTTCATTTGGGTCAAAAAAAAAGTTTCACTCCTGGCACAGAAATCCCTGACCCCGGCATCAGGAATTTCCTTCTCCGACACCAAAACAGACCTATTTTTAAAAACTAGAAATATCAACATTTTTAAGCATGAAATTTAACCCTGAATCTCATAGTGCCGTCCGTTTTTATATTTGGGTCAAAAAAAATTTTTTCACTCCTGGCACAGAAATCCCTGACCCCGGCATCAGGAATTTCTTTCCCCGACACCAAAACAGACTGATTTTTAAAAACTAGAAATATCAACATTTTTAAGCATGAAACTTAACCCCGAACCTCATTCTGGCGTCCGTTTTTTCATTTGGGTAAAAAAAAATTTTTCGCTCCTGGCACAGAAATCCCTGACCCCGGCATCAGGAATTTCCTTCCCCGACACCAAAACAGACCGATTTTTAAAAACTAGAAAAATCAACATTTTTAAGCATGAAATTTAACCCCGAATCTCATAGTGCCGTCCGTTTTTATATTTGGGTCAAAAAATTTTTTTTCACTCCTGGCACAGAAATCCCTGACCCCGGCATCAGGAATTTCCTTCCCCGACACCAAAACAGACCGATTTTTAAAAACTAGAAAAATCAACATTTTTAAGCATGAAATTTAACCCCGAATCTCATAGTGCCATCCGTTTTTATATTTGGGTCAAAAAAATTTTTTTCACTCCTGGCACAGAAATCCCTGACCCCGGCATCAGGAATTTCCTTCCCCGACACCAAAACAGACTGATTTTTAAAAACTAGAAATATCAACATTTTTAAGCATGAAATTTAACCCCGAACCTCATTCTGGCGTCCGTTTTTTCATTTGGGTCAAAAAAAATTTTCACTCCTGGCACAGAAATCCCTGACCCCGGCATCAGAAATTTCCTTCCCCGACACCAAAACAGACCGATTTTTAAAAAATAGAAAAATCAACATTTTTAAGCATGAAATTTAACCCCGAACCTCATTCTGGCGTCCGTTTTTATATTTGGGTCAAAAAAATTTTTTTCACTCCTGACACACAAGTCCCTGACCCCGGCATCAGGAAATTCTTTCCCCGACACCAAAACAGACCGATTTTTAAAAACTAGAAATATCAACATTTTTAAGCATGAAATTTAACCCCGAACCTCATTCTGACGTCCGTTTTTTCATTTCGGTAAAAAAAAATTTTTGACTCCTGGCACAGAAATCCCTGACCCCGGCATCAGGAATTTCCTTCCCCGACACCAAAACAGACCGATTTTTAAAAACTAGAAAAATCAATATTTTTAGGCATGAAATTTAACCCCGAATCTCATTCTGGCGTCCGTTTGTACATTTGGGTCAAAAAAATTCTTTTGATACTTAGCACAGAAATCCCTGACCCCAGCATCAGGAATTTCCTTCCCCGGACACCAAAACAGGCCGATTTTTAAAAACTAGAAATATCAACATTTTTATGCATGAAATTTAACCCCGAATCTCATTCTGGCGTTCGTTTTTTCATTTGGGTCAAAAAAAATTTTTCACTCCTGGCACAAAAATCCCTAATCCCGGCATCAGGAATTTCCTTCCCCGGACACCAAAACAGACCGATTTTTAAAAACTAGAAAAAGCACAATTTTTAAGCATGAAATTTAACCCCGAACCTCATTCTGGCGTCCGTTTTTTCATTTGGGTCAAAAAAAATTTTTTCACTTCTGGCACAGAAATCCCTGACCCCGGCATCAGGAATTTCATCAGGAATTTCCTTCCCCGACACCAAAACAGACCGATTTTTAAAAAATAGAAAAAGCACAATTTTTAAGCATGAAATTTAACCCCGAATCTCATTCTGTTGTCCGTTTTTTCATTTGGGTCAAAAAAAAATTTTCAGTCCTGGCACAGAAATCCCTGACCCCGGCATCAGGAATTTCCTTGCCCGACACCAAAACAGACCTATTTTTAAAAACTAGAAATATCAACATTTTGAGGCATGAAATTTAACCCCGAATTTCATTCTGGCGTCCGTTTTTTCATTTGGGTCAAAAAAATTCTTTTGACTCCTGGCACAGAAATCCCTGACCCCGGCATCAGGAATTTCCTTCCCCGGACACCAAAACAGCTCAATTTTTAAAAACTAGAAAAATCAACATTTTTAGGTATGAAATTTAACATCCGTTTTTCATTTGGGTCAAAAAAATTTTTTCACTCCTGGCACAGAAATCCCTGACCCCGGCATCAGGAATTTCCTTCCCCGACACCAAAACAGACCTATTTTTAAAAACTAGAAATATCAACATTTTTAGGCATGAAATTTAACCCCGAATTTCATTCTGGCGTCCGTTTATTCATTTGGGTCAAAAAAATTCTTTTGACTCCTGGCACAGAAATCCCTGACCCCGGCATCAGGAATTTCCTTCCCCGGACACCAAAACAGCTCAATTTTTAAAAACTAGAAAAATCAACATTTTTAAACATGAAATTTAACCCTGAAGCTCATAGTGCCGTCCGTTTTTATATTTGGGTCAAAAAAATTTTTTTCATTACTGGCACAGAAATCCCTGACCCCGGCATCAGGAATTTCCTTCCCCGACACCAAAACAGACCTATTTTTAAAAACTAGAAATATCAACATTTGTAGGCATGAAATTTAACCCCGAATTTCATTCTGGCGTCCGTTTTTACATTTGGGTCAAAAAAATTCTTTTGATACTTGGCACAGAAATCCCTGACCCCGGCATCAGGAATTTCCTTCCCCGGACACCAAAATAGACCGATTTTTAAAAACTAGAAATATCAACATTTTTAAGCATGAAATTTAACCCCGAACCTCATTCTGGCGTCCATTTTTTCATTTGGGTCAAAAAAATTTTTTCACTCCTGGCACAAAAATCCCTGACCCCGGCATGAGGAATTTCCTTCCCCGACACCAAAACAGACCGATTTTTAAAAACTAGAAATATCAACATTTTTAAGCATGAAATTTAACCCCGAAATTCATTCTGGCGTCTGTTTTTTAATTTGGGTGAAAAAATTTTTTTTCACTCCTGGCACAGAAATCCCTGACCCCGGCATCAGGAATTTCCTTGCCCGACACCAAAACAGACCGATTTCTAAAAAATAGAAAAAGCACAATTTTTAAGCATGAAATTTAACCCCGAATCTCATTCTGGCGTCCGTTTGTACATTTGGGTCAAAAAAATTCTTTTGATACTTAGCACAGAAATCCCTGACCCCAGCATCAGGAATTTCCTTCCCCGGACACCAAAACAGGCCGATTTTTAAAAACTAGAAATATCAACATTTTTATGCATGAAATTTAACCCCGAATCTCATTCTGGCGTTCGTTTTTTCATTTGGGTCAAAAAAAATTTTTCACTCCTGGCACAAAAATCCCTAATCAGGAATTTCCTTCCCCGGACACCAAAACAGACCGATTTTTAAAAACTAGAAAAAGCACAATTTTTAAGCATGAAATTTAACCCCGAATCTCATTCTGGCGTCCGTTTTTTCATTTGGGTCAAAAAAAATTTTTCACTCCTGGCACAGAAATCCCTGACCCCGGCATTAGGAATTTCCTTGCCCGACACCAAAACAGACCTATTTTTAAAAACTAGAAATATCAACATTTTGAGGCATGAAATTTAACATCCGTTTTTCATTTGGGTCAAAAAAATTCTTTTGAGTCCTGGCACAGAAATCCATGACCCCGGCATCAGGAATTTCCTTCCCCTGACACCAAAACAGCTCAATTTTTAAAAACTAGAAAAATCAACATTTTTAGGCATGAAATTTAACCGCGAATCTCATTCTGGCGTCCGTTTTTACATTTGGGTCAAAAAACAAATTCGCCTACTGGGCCCAGAAATCCCTTCCCCGACACCAAAACAGACCGATTTATAAAAACTAGAAAAATCAACATTTTTAGGAATGAAATTTAACCCCGAATCTAATTCCGGCGTAAGTTTTTTCATTTGGGTTAAAAAAAAATTTTTCACTCCTGGCACAGAAATCCCTGACCCCGGCATCAGGAATTTCCTTCCCCGGCACCAAAACAGACTGATTTTTAAAAACTAGAAATATCAACATTTTTAAGTAAGAAATTTAACCCCGAACCTCATTCTGGCGTCCGTTTTTTCATTTGGGTAAAAAAAAAATTTTCACTCCTGGCACAGAAATCCCTGACCCCGGCATCAGGAATTTCCTTCCCCGGCACCAAAACAGACTGATTTTTAAAAACTAGAAAAAGCACAATTTTTAAGCATGAAATTTAACCCCGAACCTCATTCTGGCGTCCGTTTGTACATTTGGGTCAAAAAAATTCTTTTGATACTTGGCACAGAAATCCCTGACCCCGGCATCAGGAATTTCCTTCCCCGGACACCAAAACAGACCGATTTTTAAAAACTAGAAATATCAACATTTTTAAGCATGAAATTTAACCCCGAACCTCATTCTGGCGTCCATTTTTTCATTTGGGTCAAAAAAATTTTTTCACTCCTGGCACAAAAATCCCTGACCCCGGCATGAGGAATTTCCTTCCCCGACACCAAAACAGACCGATTTTTAAAAACTAGAAATATCAACATTTTTAAGCATGAAATTTAACCCCGAAATTCATTCTGGCGTCTGTTTTTTAATTTGGGTCAAAAAAATTTTTTTCACTCCTGGCACAGAAATCCCTGACCCCGGCATCAGGAATTTCCTTGCCCGACACCAAAACAGACCGATTTCTAAAAAATAGAAAAAGCACAATTTTTAAGCATGAAATTTAACCCCGAATCTCATTCTGGCGTCCGTTTGTACATTTGGGTCAAAAAAATTCTTTTGATACTTAGCACAGAAATCCCTGACCCCAGCATCAGGAATTTCCTTCCCCGGACACCAAAACAGGCCGATTTTTAAAAACTAGAAATATCAACATTTTTATGCATGAAATTTAACCCCGAATCTCATTCTGGTGTTCGTTTTTTCATTTGGGTCAAAAAAATTTTTTCACTCCTGGCACAAAAATCCCTGATCCCGGCATCAGGAATTTCCTTCCCCGGACACCAAAACAGACCGATTTTTAAAAACTAGAAAAAGCACAATTTTTAAGCATGAAATTTAACCCCGAATCTCATTCTGGCGTCCGTTTTTTCATTTGGGTCAAAAAAAATTTTTCACTCCTGGCACAGAAATCCCTCACCCCGGCATTAGGAATTTCCTTGCCCGACACCAAAACAGACCTATTTTTAAAAACTAGAAATATCAACATTTTGAGGCATGAAATTTAACATCCGTTTTTCATTTGGGTCAAAAAAATTCTTTTGAGTCCTGGCACAGAAATCCATGACCCCGGCATCAGGAATTTCCTTCCCCTGACACCAAAACAGCTCAATTTTTAAAAACTAGAAAAATCAACATTTTTAGGCATGAAATTTAACCGCGAATCTCATTCTGGCGTCCGTTTTTACATTTGGGTCAAAAAACAAATTCGCCTACTGGGCCCAGAAATCCCTTCCCCGACACCAAAACAGACCGATTTATAAAAACTAGAAAAATCAACATTTTTAGGAATGAAATTTAACCCCGAATCTAATTCCGCCGTAAGTTTTTTCATTTGGGTTAAAAAAAAAAATTTCACTCCTGGCACAGAAATCCCTGACCCCGGCATCAGGAATTTCCTTCCCCGGCACCAAAACAGACTGATTTTTAAAAACTAGAAATATCAACATTTTTAAGTATGAAATTTAACCCCGAACCTCATTCTGGCGTCCGTTTTTTCATTTGGGTAAAAAAAAAAATTTTCACTCCTGGCACAGAAATCCCTGACCCCGGCATCAGGAATTTCCTTCCCCGGCACCAAAACAGACTGATTTTTAAAAACTAGAAAAAGCACAATTTTTAAGCATGAAATTTAACCCCGAACCTCATTCTGGCGTCCGTTTGTACATTTGGGTCAAAAAAATTCTTTTGATACTTGGCACAGAAATCCCTGACCCCGGCATCAGGAATTTCCTTCCCCGGACACCAAAACAGACCGAATTTTAAAAACTAGAAATATCAACATTTTTAAGCATGAAATTTAACCCCGAACCTCATTCTGGCGTCCATTTTTTCATTTGGGTCAAAAAAAAATTTTCACTCCTGGCACAGAAATCCCTGACCCCGGCATGAGGAATTTCCTTCCCCGACACCAAAACAGGCCGATTTTTTAAAACTAGAAATATCAACATTTTTATGCATGAAATTAAACCCCGAATCTCATTCTGGCGTTCGTTTTTTCATTTGGGTCAAAAAAAATTTTTCACTCCTGGCACAAAAATCCCTGATCCCGGCATCAGGAATTTCCTTCCCCGGACACCAAAACAGACCGATTTTTAAAAACTAGAAAAAGCACAATTTTTAAGCATGAAATTTAACCCCGAATCTCATTCTGGCGTCCGTTTTTACATTTGGGTCAAAAAAATTCTTTTGATATTTGGCACAGAAATCCCTGACCCCGGCATCAGGAATTTCCTTCCCCGGACACCAAAAAAGCTCAATTTTTTAAAACTAGAAAAAGAACAATTTTTAATTGAATTCCTGAATTTCATCAGGAATTTCCTTCCCCGACACCAAAACAGACCGATTTTTAAAAAATAGAAAAAGCACAATTTTTAAGCATGAAATTTAACCCCGAACCTCATTCTGGCGTCCGTTTTTATATTTGGGTCAAAAAAATTTTTTTCACTCCTGACACACAAATCCCTGACCCCGGCATCAGGAATTTCTTTCCCCGACACCAAAACAGACCGATTTTTAAAAACTAGAAATATCAACATTTTTAAGCATGAAATTTAACCCCGAACCTCATTCTGACGTCCGTTTTTTCATTTCGGTAAAAAAAAATTTTTGACTCCTGGCACAGAAATCCCTGACCCCGGCATCAGGAATTTCCTTCCCCGACACCAAAACAGACCGATTTTTAAAAACTAGAAAAATCAATATTTTTAGGCATGAAATTTAACCCCGAATTTCATTCTGGCGTCCGTTTTTTCATTTGGGTCAAAAAAATTCTTTTGACTCCTGGCACAGAAATCCGTGACCCCGGCATCAGGAATTTCCTTCCCCGGACACCAAAACAGGCCGATTTTTAAAAACTAGAAATATCAACATATTTATGCATGAAATTTAACCCCGAATCTCATTCTGGCGTTCGTTTTTTCATTTGGATCAAAAAAAAATTTTCACTCCTGGCACAAAAATCCCTGATCCCGGCATCAGGAATTTCATCAGGAATTTCCTTCCCCGGACACCAAAACAGACCGATTTTTAAAAAATAGAAAAAGCACAATTTTTAAGCATGAAATTTAACCCCGAATCTCATTCTGTTGTCCGTTTTTTCATTTGGGTCAAAAAAAAATTTTCAGTCCTGGCACAGAAATCCCTGACCCCGGCATCAGGAATTTCTTTGCCCGACACCAAAACCGACCTATTTTTAAAAACTAGAAATATCAACATTTTGAGGCATGAAATTTAACCCCGAATTTTATTCTGGCATCCGTTTTTTCATTTGGGTCAAAAAAATTCTTTTGACTCGTGGCACAGAAATCCCTGACCCCGGCAATAGGAATTTCCTTCCCCGGACACCAAAACAGCTCAATTTTTAAAAACTAGAAAAATCAACATTTTTAGGCATGAAATTTAACATCCGTTTTTCATTTGGGTCAAAAAAATTTTTTCACTCCTGGCACAGAAATCCCTGACCCCGGCATCAGGAATTTCCTTCCCCGACACCAAAACAGACCGATTTTTAAAAACTAGAAAAATCAACATTTTTAAGCATGAAATTTAACCCTGAACCTCATTCTGGCGTCCGTTTTTATATTTGGGTCAAAAAAAAATTTTTCACTCCTGGCACAGAAATCCCTGACCCCGGCATCAGGAATTTCCTTCCCCGACACCAAAACAGACCGATTTTTAAAAACTAGAAAAATCAATATTTTTAGGCATGAAATTTAACCCCTAATTTCATTCTGGCGTCCGTTTTTTCATTTGGGTCAAAAAAATTCTTTTGAGTCCTGGCACAGAAATCCATGACCCCGGCATCAGGAATTTCCTTCCCCGGACACCAAAACAGCTCAATTTTTAAAAACTAGAAAAATCAACATTTTTAGGCATGAAATTTAACATCCGTTTTTCATTTGGGTCAAAAAAAATTTTTCACTCCTGGCACAGAAATCCCTGACCCAGGCATCAGGAATTTCCTTCCCCGACACCAAAACAGACCTATTTTTAAAAACTAGAAAAATCAACATTTTTAGGCAAGATATTTAACCGCGAATCTCATTCTGGCGTCCGTTTTTACATTTGGGTCAAAAAAAAAATTCGCCTACTGGGCCCAGAAATCCCTTCCCCGACACCAAAACAGACCGATTTATAAAAACTAGAAAAATAAACATTTTTAGGAATGAAATTTAACCCCGAATCTAATTCCGGCGTAAGTTTTTTCATTTGGGTTAAAAAAAATTTTTTCACTCCTGGCACAGAAATCCCTGACCCCGGCATCAGGAATTTCTTTCCCCGACACCAAAACAGACCGATTTTTAAAAACTAGAAATATCAACATTTTTAAGCATGAAATTTAACCCCGAACCTCATTCTGACGTCCGTTTTTTCATTTCGGTAAAAAAAAATTTTTGACTCCTGGCACAGAAATCCCTGACCCCGGCATCAGGAATTTCCTTCCCCGACACCAAAACAGACCGATTTTTAAAAACTAGAAAAATCAATATTTTTAGGCATGAAATTTAACCCCTAATTTCATTCTGGCGTCCGTTTTTTCATTTGGGTCAAAAAAATTCTTTTGAGTCCTGGCACAGAAATCCATGACCCCGGCATCAGGAATTTCCTTCCCCGGACACCAAAACAGCTCAATTTTTAAAAACTAGAAAAATCAACATTTTTAGGCATGAAATTTAACATCCGTTTTTCATTTGGGTCAAAAAAAATTTTTCACTCCTGGCACAGAAATCCCTGACCCCAGCATCAGGAATTTCCTTCCCCGACACCAAAACAGACCTATTTTTAAAAACTAGAAAAATCAACATTTTTAGGCAAGAAATTTAACCGCGAATCTCATTCTGGCGTCCGTTTTTACATTTGGGTCAAAAAAAAAATTCGCCTACTGGGCCCAGAAATCCCTTCCCCGACACCAAAACAGACCGATTTATAAAAACTAGAAAAATCAACATTTTTAGGAATGAAATTTAACCCCGAATCTAATTCCGGCGTAAGTTTTTTCATTTGGGTTAAAAAAAAATTTTTCACTCCTGGCACAGAAATCCCTGACCCCGGCATCAGGAATTTCCTTCCCCGTCACGAAAACAGACTGATTTTTAAAAACTAGAAATATCAACATTTTTAAGTATGAAATTTAACCCCGAACCTCATTCTGGCGTCCGTTTTTTCATTTGGGTAAAAAAAAAAAAAATCACTCCTGGCACAGAAATCCCTGACCCCGGTATCAGGAATTTCCTTCCCCGACACCAAAACAGACCGATTTTTAAAAACTAGAAAAATCAACATTTTAAAGCATGAAATTTAACCCCGAACCTCATTCTGGCGTCCGTTTTTTCATTTGGGTAAAAAAAATTTTTTCACTCCTGGCACAGAAATCCCTGATCCCATGAAATTTAACCCCGAATCTCATAGTGCCGTCCGTTTTTATATTTGGGTCAAAAAATTTTTTTTCACTCCTGGCACAGAAATCCCTGACCCCGGCATCAGGAATTTCCTTGCCCGACACCAAAACAGACTGATTTTTAAAAACTAGAAATATCAACATTTTTAAGCATGAAATTTAACCCCGAACCTCATTCTGGCGTCCGTTTTTTCATTTGGGTCAAAAAAAATTTTTCACTCCTGGCACAGAAATCCCTGACCCCGGCATGAGGAATTTCCTTCCCCGACACCAAAACAGACCGATTTTTAAAAACTAGAAATATCAACATTTTTAAGCATGAAATTTAACCCCGAAATTCATTCTGGCGTCTGTTTTTTAATTTGGGTCAAAAAAATTTTTTTCACTCCTGGCACAGAAATCCCTGACCCCGGCATCAGGAATTTCCTTGCCCGACACCAAAACAGACCGATTTCTAAAAAATAGAAAAAGCACAATTTTTAAGCATGAAATTTAACCCCGAATCTCATTCTGGCGTCCGTTTGTACATTTGGGTCAAAAAAATTCTTTTGATACTTAGCACAGAAATCCCTGACCCCAGCATCAGGAATTTCCTTCCCCGGACACCAAAACAGGCCGATTTTTAAAAACTAGAAATATCAACATTTTTATGCATGAAATTTAACCCCGAATCTCATTCTCGCGTTCGTTTTTTCATTTGGGTCAAAAACAATTTTTCACTCCTGGCACAAAAATCCCTGATCCCGGCATCAGGAATTTCCATGCCCGACACCAAAACAGACCGATTTTTAAAAACTAGAAAAAGCACAATTTTTAAGCATGAAATTTAACCCCGAATCTCATTCTGGCGTCCGTTTTTACATTTGGGTCAAAAAAATTCTTTTGATATTTGGCACAGAAATCCCTGACCCCGGCATCAGGAATTTCCTTCCCCGGACACCAAAAAAGCTCAATTTTTTAAAACTAGAAAAAGAACAATTTTTAAGCATGAAATTTAACCCCGAACCTCATTCTGGCGTCCGTTTTTTCATTTGGGTCAAAAAAATTTTTTTCACTTCTGGCACAGAAATCCCTGACCCCGGCATCAGGAATTTCATCAGGAATTTCCTTCCCCGACACCAAAACAGACCGATTTTTAAAAAATAGAAAAAGCACAATTTTTAAGCATGAAATTTAACCCCGAATCTCATTCTGTTGTCCGTTTTTTCATTTGGGTCAAAAAAAATTTTTCACTCCTGGCACAGAAATCCCTGACCCCGGCATCAGGAATTTCCTTCTCCGACACCAAAACAGACCGATTTTTAAAAACTAGAAAAATCAACATTTTTAAGCATGAAATTTAACCCTGAATCTCATAGTGCCGTCCGTTTTTATATTTGGGTCAAAAAAATTTTTTTCACCCCTGGCACAGAAATCCCTGACCCCGGCATCAGGAATTTCCTTCTCCGACACCAAAACAGACCTATTTTTTAAAACTAGAAATATCAACATTTTTAAGCATGAAATTTAACCCTGAATCTCATAGTGCCGTCCGTTTTTATATTTGGGTCCAAAAAATTTTTTTCACCCCTGGCACAGAAATCCCTGACCCCGGCATCAGGAATTTCCTTCCCCGACACCAAAACAGACCGATTTTTAAAAACTAGAAAAATCAATATTTTTAGGCATGAAATTTAACCCCGAATCTCATTCTGGCGTCCGTTTGTACATTTGGGTCAAAAAAATTCTTTTGATACTTAGCACAGAAATCCCTGACCCCAGCATCAGGAATTTCCTTCCCCGGACACCAAAACAGGCCGATTTTTAAAAACTAGAAATATCAACATTTTTATGCATGAAATTTAACCCCGAATCTCATTCTGGCGTTCGTTTTTTCATTTGGGTCAAAAAAAATTTTTCACTCCTGGCACAAGAATCCCTGATCCCGGCATCAGGAATTTCCTTCCCCGGACACCAAAACAGACCGATTTTTAAAAACTAGAAAAAGCACAATTTTTAAGCATGAAATTTAACCCCGAATCTCATTCTGACGTCCGTTTTTACATTTGGGTCAAAAAAATTCTTTTGATATTTGGCACAGAAATCCCTGACCCCGGCATCAGGAATTTCCTTCCCCGGACACCAAAAAAGCTCAATTTTTTAAAACTAGAAAAAGAACAATTTTTAAGCATGAAATTTAACCCCGAACCTCATTCTGGCGTCCGTTTTTTCATTTGGGTCAAAAAAATTTTTTTCACTTCTGGCACAGAAATCCCTGACCCCGGCATCAGGAATTTCATCAGGAATTTCCTTCCCCGACACCAAAACAGACCGATTTTTAAAAAATAGAAAAAGCACAATTTTTAAGCATGAAATTTAACCCCGAATCTCATTCTGTTGTCCGTTTTTTCATTTGGGTCAAAAAAAATTTTTCACTCCTGGCACAGAAATCCCTGACCCCGGCATCAGAAATTTCCTTCCCCGACACCAAAACAGACCGATTTTTAAAAACTAGAAAAATCAACATTTTTAAGCATGAAATTTAACCCCGAACCTCATTCTGGCGTCCGTTTTTATATTTGGGTCAAAAAAATTTTTTTCACTCCTGACACACAAATCCCTGACCCCGGCATCAGGAATTTCTTTCCCCGACACCAAAACAGACCGATTTTTAAAAACTAGAAATATCAACATTTTTAAGCATGAAATTTAACCCCGAACCTCATTCTGACGTCCGTTTTTTCATTTCGGTAAAAAAAAATTTTTGACTCCTGGCACAGAAATCCCTGACCCCGGCATCAGGAATTTCCTTCCCCGACACCAAAACAGACCGATTTTTAAAAACTAGAAAAATCAATATTTTTAGGCATGAAATTTAACCCCGAATCTCATTCTGGCGTTCGTTTTTTCATTTGGATCAAAAAATTTTTTTCACTCCTGGCACAAAAATCCCTGATCCCGACATCAGGAATTTCATCAGGAATTTCCTTCCCCGGACACCAAAATAGACCGATTTTTAAAAAATAGAAAAAGCACAATTTTTAAGCATGAAATTTAACCCCGAATCTCATTCTGTTGTCCGTTTTTTCATTTGGGTCAAAAAAAAAATTTCAGTCCTGGCACAGAAATCCCTGACCCCGGCATCAGGAATTTCCTTGCCCGACACCAAAACCGACCTATTTTTAAAAACTAGAAATATCAACATTTTGAGGCATGAAATTTAACCCCGAATTTCATTCTGGCATCCGTTTTTTCATTTGGGTCAAAAAAATTCTTTTGACTCCTGGCACAGAAATCCCTGACCCCGGCAATAGGAATTTCCTTCCCCGGACACCAAAACAGCTCAATTTTTAAAAACTAGAAAAATCAACATTTTTAGGCATGAAATTTAACATCCGTTTTTCATTTGGGTCAAAAAAAATTTTTCACTCCTGGCACAGAAATCCCTGACCCCGGCATCAGGAATTTCCTTTCCCGACACCAAAACAGACCGATTTTTAAAAACTAGAAGAATCAACATTTTTAAGCATGAAATTTAACCCCGAACCTCATTCTGGCGTCCGTTTTTATATTTGGGTCAAAAAAATTTTTTTCACTCCTGGCACAGAAATCCCTGACCCCGGCATCAGGAATTTCTTTCCCCGACACCAAAACAGACCGATTTTTAAAAACTAGAAATATCAACATTTTTAAGCATGAAATTTAACCCCGAACCTCATTCTGACGTCCGTTTTTTCATTTCGGTAAAAAAAAAATTTTGACTCCTGGCACAGAAATCCCTGACCCCGGCATCAGGAATTTCCTTCCCCGACACCAAAACAGACCGATTTTTAAAAACTAGAAAAATCAATATTTTTAGGCATGAAATTTAACCCCTAATTTCATTCTGGCGTCCGTTTTTTCATTTGGGTCAAAAAAATTCTTTTGACTCCTGGCACAGAAATCCGTGACCCCGGCATCAGGAATTTCCTTCCCCGGACACCAAAATAGCTCAATTTTTAAAAACTAGAAAAATCAACATTTTTAGGCATGAAATTTAACATCCGTTTTTCATTTGGGTCAAAAAAAATTTTTCACTCCTGGCACAGAAATCCCTGACCCCGGCATCAGGAATTTCTTTCCCCGACACCAAAAGAGACCGATTTTTAAAAACTAGAAAAATCAACATTTTTAAGCATGAAATTTAACCCCGAATCTCATACTGCCGTCCGTTTTTATATTTGGGTCAAAAAATTTTTTTTCACTCCTGGCACAGAAATCCCTGACCCCGGCATGAGGAATTTCCTTCCCCGACACCAAAACAGACCGATTTTTAAAAAGTAGAAATATCAACATTTTTAAGCATGAAATTTAACCCCGAAATTCATTCTGGCGTCCGTTTTTTCATTTGGGTCAAAAAAAAATTTTTCACTCCTGGCACAGAAATCCCTGACCCCGGCATCAGGAATTTCCTTGCCCGACACCAAAACAGACCGATTTCTAAAAAATAGAAAAAGCACAATTTTTAAGCATGAAATTTAACCCCGAATCTCATTCTGGCGTCCGTTTGTACATTTGGGTCAAAAAAATTATTTTGATACTTAGCAGAGAAATCCCTGACCCCAGCATGAGGAATTTCCTTCCCCGGACACCAAAACAGGCCGATTTTTAAAAACTAGAAATATCAACATTTTTATGCATGAAATTTAACCCCGAATCTCATTCTGGCGTCCGTTTTTACATTTGGGTCAAAAAAATTCCTTTGATACTTGGCACAGAAATCCCTGACCCCGGCATCAGGAATTTCCTTCCCCGGACACCAAAAAAGCTCAATTTTTTAAAACTAGAAAAAGAACAATTTTTAAGCATGAAATTTAACCCCGAACCTCATTCTGGCGTCCGTTTTTTCATTTGGGTCAAAAAATTTTTTTTCACTCCTGGCACAGAAATCCCTGACCCCGGCATCAGGAATTTCATCAGGAATTTCCTTCCCTGACACTAAAACAGACCGATTTTTAAAAAATAGAAAAAGCACAATTTTTAAGCATGAACTTTAACCCCGAATCTCATTCTGGCGTCCGTTTTTTCATTTGGGTCAAAAAAAATTTTTCACTCCTGGCACAGAAATCCCTGACCCCGGCATCAGGAATTTCCTTGCCCGACACCAAAACAGACCTATTTTTAAAAACTAGAAATATCAACATTTTGAGGCATGAAATTTAATCCCAAATTTCATTCTGGCGTCCGTTTTTTCATTTGGGTCAAAAAAATTCTTTTGACTCCTGGCACAGAAATCCGTAACCCCGGCATCAATAATTTCCTTCCCCGGACACCAAAACAGCTCAATTTTTAAAAACTATAAAAATCAACATTTTTAGGCATGAAATTTAACATCCGTTTTTCATTTGGGTCAAAAAAAATTTTTCACTCCTGGCACAGAAATCCCTGACCCCGGCATCAGGAATTTCCTTCCCCAACACCAAAACAGACCTATTTTTAAAAACTAGAAATATCAACATTTTTAGGCATGAAATTTAACCCCGAATTTCATTCTGGCGTCCGTTTTTTCATTTGGGTCAAAAAAATTCTTTTGACTCCTGGCACAGAAATCCGTGACCCCGGCATCAGGAATTTCCTTCCCCGGAACCAAAACAGCTCAATTTTTAAAAACTAGAAAAATCAACATTTTTATGCATGAAATTTAACATCCGTTTTTCATTTGGGTCAAAAAAATTTTTTCACTCCTGGCACAGAAATCCCTGACCCCGGCATCAGGAATTTCCTTCCCCGACACCAAAACAGACCTATTTTTAAAAACTAGAAATATCAACATTTTTAGGCATGAAATTTAACCGCGAATCTCATTCTGGCGTCCGTTTTTACATTTGGGTCAAAAAAAAAATTCGCCTCCTGGCACAGAAATCCCTGACCCCGGCATCAGGAATTTCCTTCCCCGACACCAAAACAGACCTATTTTTAAAAAGTAGAAATATCAACATTTTTAGGCATGAAATTTAACCCCGAATTTCATTCTGGCGTCCGTTTTTACATTTGGGTCAAAAAAATTCTTTTGATACTTGGCACAGAAATCCCTGACCCCGGCATCAGGAATTTCCTTCCCCGGATACCAAAAAAGCTCAATTTTTAAAAAGTAGAAAAATCAACATTTTTAAGCATGAAATTTAACCCTGAATCTCATCGTGCCGCGCGTTTTTATATTTGGGTCAAAAAAATTTTTTTCACTCCTGGCACAGAAATCCCTGACCCCGGCATCAGGAATTTCCTTGCCCGACACCAAAACAGACCGATTTTTAAAAAATAGAAAAAGCACAATTTGTAAGCATGAAATTTAACCCCGAATCTCATTCTGGCGTCCGTTTTTACATTTGGGTCAAAAAAAATCTTTTGATACTTGGCACAGAAATCCCTGACCCCGGCATCAAGAATTTCCTTCCCCGGACACCAAAAAAGCTCAATTTTTTAAAACTAGAAAAAGAACAATTTTTAAGCATGAAATTTAACCCCGAATCTCATTCTGGCGTCCGTTTTTTCATTTGGGTCAAAAAAAAATTTTCACTCCTGGCACAGAAATCCCTGACCCCGGCATTAGGAATTTCCTTGCCCGACACCAAAACAGACCTATTTTTAAAAACTAGAAATATCAACATTTTGAGGCATGAAATTTAACATCCGTTTTTCATTTGGGTCAAAAAAATTCTTTTGAGTCCTGGCACAGAAATTCATGACCCCGGCATCAGGAATTTCCTTCCCAGGACACCAAAACAGCTCAATTTTTAAAAACTAGAAAAATCAACATTTTTAGGCATGAAATTTAACATCCGTTTTTCATTTGGGTCAAAAAAAAATTTTCACTCCTGGCACAGAAATCACTGACCCCGGCATCAGGAATTTCCTTCCCCGACACCAAAACAGACCTATTTTTAAAAACTAGAAAAATCAACATTTTTAGGCAAGAAATTTAACCGCGAATCTCATTCTGGCGTCCGTTTTTACATTTGGGTCAAAAAAAAAATTCGCCTACTGGGCCCAGAAATCCCTTCCCCGACACCAAAACAGACCGATTTTTAAAAACGAGAAAAAGCACCATTTTTAAGCATGAAATTTAACCCCGAACCTCATTCTGGCGTCCGTTTTTTCATTTGGGTAAAAAAAAAATTTTCACTCCTGGCACAGAAATCCCTGACCCCGGCATCAGGAATTTCTTTCCCCGACACCAAAACAGACTGATTTTTAAAAACTAGAAATATCAACATTTTTAAGCATGAAATTTAACCCCGAACCTCATTCTGGCGTCCGTTTTTTCATTTGGGTAAAAAAAAAATTTTCACTCCTGGCACAGAAATCCCTGATCCCATGAAATTTAACCCCGAATCTCATAGGGCCGTCCGTTTTTATATTTGGGTCAAAAAAATTTTTTTCACTCCTGGCACAGAAATCCCTGACCCCGGCATCAGGAATTTCCTTGCCCGACACCAAAACAGACTGATTTTTAAAAACTAGAAATATCAACATTTTTAAGCATGAAATTTAACCCCGAACCTCATTCTGGCGTCCGTTTTTTCATTTGGGTAAAAAAAAAAAATTTCACTCCTGGCACAGAAATCCCTGACCCCGGCATCAGGAATTTCCTTGCCCAAAACCAAAACAGACCGATTTCTAAAAAATAGAAAAAGCACAATTTTTAAGCATGAAATTTAACCCCGAATCTCATTCTGGCGTCCGTTTTTACATTTGGGTCAAAAAAAATCTTTTGATACTTGGCACAGAAATCCCTGACCCCGGCATCAGGAATTTCCTTCCCCGGACACCAAAAAAGCTCAATTTTTTAAAACTAGAAAAAGAACAATTTTTAAGCATGAAATTTAACCCCGAACCTCATTCTGGCGTCCGTTTTTTTATTTGGGTCAAAAAAAATTTTTTCACTCCTGGCACAGAAATCCCTGACTCCGGCATCAGGAATTTCATCAGGAATTTCCTTCCCCGACACTAAAACAGACCGATTTTTAAAAAATAGAAAAAGCACAATTGTTAAGCATGAAATTTAACCCCGAATCTCATTCTGGCGTCCGTTTTTTCATTTGGGTCAAAAAAAAATTTTCAGTCCTGGCACAGAAATCCCTGACCCCGGCATCAGGAATTTCCTTCCCCGGCACCAAAACAGACTGATTTTTAAAAACTAGAAATATCAACATTTTTAAGTATGAAATTTAACCCCGAACCTCATTCTGGCGTCCGTTTTTTCATTTGGGTAAAAAAAATTCTTTTGATACTTGGCACAGAAATCCCTGACCCAGGCATCAGGAATTTCCTTCCCCGGACACCAAAAAAGCTCAATTTTTAAAAACTAGAAAAATCAACATTTTTAAGCATGAAATTTAACCCTGAATCTCATAGTGCCGCGCGTTTTTATATTTGGGTCAAAAAAAATTTTTTCACTCCTGGCACAGAAATCCCTGACCCCGGCATCAGGAATTTCCTTCCCCGGACACCAAAAAAGCTCAATTTTTTAAAACTAGAAAAAGAACAATTTTTAAGCATGAAATTTAACCCCGAACCTCATTCTGGCGTCCGTTTTTTTATTTGGGTCAAAAAATTTTTTTTCACTCCTGGCACAGAAATCCCTGACTCCGGCATCAGGAATTTCATCAGGAATTTCCTTCCCCGACACTAAAACAGACCGATTTTTAAAAAATAGAAAAAGCACAATTGTTAAGCATGAAATTTAACCCCGAATCTCATTCTGGCGTCCGTTTTTTCATTTGGGTCAAAAAAAAATTTTCAGTCCTGGCACAGAAATCCCTGACCCCGGCATCAGGAATTTCCTTCCCCGGCACCAAAACAGACTGATTTTTAAAAACTAGAAATATCAACATTTTTAAGTATGAAATTTAACCCCGAACCTCATTCTGGCGTCCGTTTTTTCATTTGGGTAAAAAAAATTCTTTTGATACTTGGCACAGAAATCCCTGACCCAGGCATCAGGAATTTCCTTCCCCGGACACCAAAAAAGCTCAATTTTTAAAAACTAGAAAAATCAACATTTTTAAGCATGAAATTTAACCCTGAATCTCATAGTGCCGCGCGTTTTTATATTTGGGTCAAAAAAAATTTTTTCACTCCTGGCACAGAAATCCCTGACCCCGGCATCAGGAATTTCCTTCCCCGGACACCAAAAAAGCTCAATTTTTTAAAACTAGAAAAAGAACAATTTTTAAGCATGAAATTTAACCCCGAACCTCATTCTGGAGTCCGTTTTTTCATTTGGGTCAAAAAAAAATTTTTCACTCCTGGCACAGAAATCCCTGACCCCGGCATCAGGAATTTCATCAGGAATTTCCTTCCCCGACACTAAAACAGACCGATTTTTAAAAACTAGAAATATCAACATTTTGAGGCATGAAATTTAACCCCGAATTTCATTCTGGCGTCTGTTTTTACATCTGGGTCAAAAAAATTCTTTTGATACTTGGCACAGAAATCCCTGACCCCGGCATCAGGAATTTCCTTCCCCGGACACCAAAACAGCTCAATTTTTAAAAACTAGAAAAATCAACATTTTTAGGCATGAAATCTAACATCCGTTTTTCATTTGGGTCAAAAAAAAATTTCACTCCTGGCACAGAAATCCCTGACCCCGGCATCAGGAATTTCCTTCCCCGACACCAAAACAGACCTATTTTTAAAAACTAGAAAAATCAACATTTTTAGGCATGAAATTTAACCGCGAATCTCATTCTGGCGTCCGTTTTTACATTTGGGTCAAAAAAAAAATTCGCCTCCTGGGCCCAGAAATCCCTTCCCCGACACCAAAACAGACCGATTTTTAAAAACTAGAAAAATCAACATTTTTAGGAATGAAATTTAACCCTGAATCTAATTCCGGCGTAAGTTTTTTCATTTGGGTCAAAAAAAAATTTTTCACTCCTGGCACAGAAATCCCTGACCCCGGCATCAGGAATTTCCTTCCCCGTCACGAAAACAGACTGATTTTTAAAAACTAGAAATATCAACATTTTTAAGCATGAGAAATTTAACCCCGAACCTCATTCTGGCGTCCTTTTTTCATTTGGGTCAAAAAAATTTTTTTTCACTCCTGGCACAGAAATCCTGACCCCGGCATCAGGAATTTCATCAGGAATTTCCTTCCCCGACACTAAAACAGACCGTTTTAAAAAATCAAAAAGCACATTTTTTAAGCATGAAATTTAACCCCGAATTTCATTCTGGCGTCCGTTTTTACATTTGGGTCAAAAAAATTCTTTTGATACTTGGCACAGAAATCTCTGACCCCAGCATCAGGAATTTCCTTCCCCGGACACCAAAAAAGCTCAATTTTTAAAAACTAGAAAAATCAACATTTTTAAGCATGAAATTTAACCCTGAATTTCATAGTGCCGCGCGTTTTTATATTTCGGTCAAAAATTTTTTTTTCACTCCTGGCACAGAAATCCCTGACCCCGGCATCAGGAATTTCCTTGCCCGACACCAAAACAGACCGATTTTTAAAAAATAGAAAAAGCACAATTTTTAAGCATGAAATTTAACCCCGAATCTCATTCTGGCGTCCGTTTTTACATTTGGGTCAAAAAAAATCTTTTGATACTTGGCACAGAAATCCCTGACCCCGGCATCAGGAATTTCCTTCCCCGACACCAAAACAGACCTATTTTTAAAAACTAGAAAAATCAACATTTTTAGGCATGAAATTTAACATCCGTTTTTCATTTGGGTCAAAAAAAATTTTTCACTCCTGGCACAGAAATCCGTGACCCCGGCATCAGGAATTTCCTTCCCCGACACCAAAACAGACCAATTTTTAAAAACTAGAAAAATCAACATTTTTAAGCATGAAATTTAACCCCGAAATTCATTCTGGCGTCCGTTTTTTCATTTGGGTCAAAAAAAATTTTTCAC
>JALGBA010000110.1:0-55874 GCA_023970755.1 Azemiops feae
ATTTATGAGGATTTTTTCCTTTATATCTTAATTGGGAGACTCTTTTGAACTAGTGTCAAAGGGGAACAGCTTTGCAAGGCTTTGTGTAGTCCAGAAGAAACCTTTCCAGATCCTACTGATCAGAAGTTTCCTTCTTAATCACATTTTGTTAAACTTAAATAAATCTAATAAAATAACAATTTAATAAATCTTTGACAACAAATTTATTCAAAAATTTAATATGAGTAGATCATCATAACCATGGATATATGAAGAATGGAGGAATGCCTTTTAATACAGCCATCAGGAGGAACGGATTATTTGTCACTTAATGCTTCAATCTTTTCTCAATTCCCTCCCTCCAGACTTTATTAAGTAGAAAAGGACTTTATTGCAATGTATTATGCCAGAAGCAAGAGGGAGGAACTAAAGAAAGAATCTGCCAGGGTTACATCTCCTACACCTGATTGGAAGGAGTCAGAGATTTCATATTCACCTAAGTAAAGCCCAGAATCTACTTGTCTAATGTCCATTTCTCCTCTCCTTTTCCATGGATGGTGAATCCTAACCTATTTTCTTTGGCATTCCTATTTTTTCTGCATAGTCTCTGCCACAGTCCAAATGTGTGGAAAACTGTGATCCTGGATTTGTCAAGAGGGCTCGAGAAGGAGAGCCAGTTTGCTGTTATGACTGCATTCCTTGTCCGGAGGAGACCATCTCCACTCAGGAAGGTGGGTGACACCAGAGGAAGGGAAAGCTTTATGGAACTGGATTTATCCACAGCATTTTGATGAAAGTGCAAATTAAAACATGCATTGAAGCTCAACTTTTTTGTTTATTCAAAATACACTAGACATCCTCCAATTTCAGACACCTTAGCTACATAGGCATTAGAAAATTAGATTATCACTTTTTTCCCCCTGTGGAATGGTTAAGCAACACATCTTGGAAAATGTTTCTGAAATCAGGCGTTGTCCTAAAAAGGTATTTCATGAAATGTAAAAAAGCAGAATATTAAAGAAATACTGGTATTTTACTTTCTCAGATACAGAAAAATGCACCGTCCGGATGATAAATATTCAAATATGGACAGAGTCCAATGTATCTCCAAAGTTATAACCTTCCTGTCCTTTGAAGATGTTCTGGGTATCATCCTGGTCTCTTTTGCCCTACCCTTGTTCCTAACCACAGGCCTTGTTTTAATCATCTTCATTAAATATCAAGAAACTCCCCTTGTCAAAGCCAACAACCGTGACCTCTCCTATATCCTCCTGGTCTCCCTCCTGCTTTGCTTCTTGTCTCCTTTTCTCTTCTTTGGTCAACCAAGGAAATCCACCTGCCTTTTCCGACAAATGGTCTTCAGCATCATCTTCTCAGTTGCCATTTCTTCTCTATTGGCCCAAACCATCACGGTGGTGCTGGCTTTCCTGGCCACAAAACCAGGAAACCGAGTGAAGAGATGGTTGGGGAAGAGCTTGGCCAATTCCATCATCCTTTCTTCTTCTGCTGTCCAAATTATCATCTGCTGCATCTGGCTGGGAGCTTCTCCCCCATTCCCTGACTCTGACCTCCACTCCCAGCTTGGAGAAATCATCCTGCAATGCAACGAAGGGGCTGTTGTCATGTTCTACGTCACCCTCAGCTACATGGGCTTCCTCGCTGCCATCTGCTTCACGGTGGCTTTCCTGGCCAGGAATCTGCCTGGGGCCTTCAACGAAGCCAAACTGATCACCTTCAGTATGGTGGCCTTCTGCAGTGTCTGGGTGACTTTTGTGCCCACCTACCTGAGCACCAAAGGGAAATATATGGTGGCTGTGCAGATTTTCTCCATCCTGGCCTCCAGTGCTGGTCTGCTGGGCTGCATCTTCATCCCCAAGTGCTACATTATCCTTCTGAGGCCAGACCTGAACACAAAGGAGCATCTTACATCTAGAATAAATGTAAAAACATGACGTATAACATGTGATGTTGGAAGAATTCTAAAATTCCTTTTACTTGAAAGGAGATTTTCTTTCCATTTAGATAGTATTCAGGAGTCAAAGAAAATCATAACTACGTGTTTCAAAATGGGAAAATGTTGAATGACTGGAATTCTTGTAGCTCCCTTCCCTTTCAGCTCAATAAATCTTGCTAAGAGAACTCTGTGAAAGTCATTCAGAGGAATTTGCTACTGGATGTGACACCTTATAAAAAATAATGTGGGCACTTTTTCCTACTGATAGCAGCTAAAAGTGTCTGTATGAGATCAAGCGAGTAGGAAAAGAGGTCAGGAAGAAGCTGTGGGAACCAAGCACCAACCGGGTTGCCTGATCTTATCCATGAGAATGCCAGAATGATGTGAAATGCCATGTTTGACCGGCTTTCAGCTGGGGAGGCAAATCTTCATCCTTCTTATATAGTTCTTTCTTGATTTCCTGATAAAATCTCCTTTGCAGAAAGTGTTCAGCAGAACAGCTGTCTGGGATTTCAACTTGGGATTGTTTTTATTTATTTTATTTTATTTAAGAAATTTCCTCTGTATTTATTTTCCTTTTCATCAACCAGAGAAATAAAATAGCAGTTTCCAGGCCCTTTAATTTTCCACTCTACAATTTGTACGTAAAGCATTTCTCTGCTCCTCTTCCAAGCTTGGCTTGTCTGTGAAAGGTTGGACAAGATGTGCAGGGAAAGAGGACCCTGAGACTTTCCCCAGGAGTAGACTGAAGGGATCCTGTCTGAAGGCAGCCGCATCATTGACTGAGTAATCTGGACTGAGGCAGGAGCGTTCAATGCTGTGTATTCATCCAGGTCCCCAATTACTTCCCTCGGTGCCATTGTAATTCCCAATGGTCGACAAACAGATCTTTTTAAGTGAAGGCCTCCGTTTGCTTAGGAATCCATCTGCATTTCTCTCCTTCCTCCCTGCGGGAGCTGCAGAATAGCTGCTCCCGGCATTCCTCCACTTACGACCAGAAGGGAGGCCAAAACCTACATTGCTAAGGGGGAAATTTGTATTTTGCCCCACTTTATGACTTTTCTTGCCACAGTTGTTAAGTGAATCACTGCAGTTGTTAAATGAGTAACACGGTTGAATCTGGCTTCCCCACTGACTTTGCTTGTCATTCGGTCGCAAAAGGGGATCATGTGACTCTGGGACGCTGCGACCATCATGAATGTGAGTCAATTGTCAAGCATCTGGATGTAAATCATGTGACCCTGGGGATGCTGCAATGGTCATAAGTGTGAAAAATTGTCCCAAGTCACTTTTTTCAGCATTGTTGTAACTTCAAACGGTCACTAAATGTATTGTCGTAAGTGGAGGACTGCCTGCATTTATGTGCATTATCCAAGAGCATCCCTGGAGAGAGATTCCCTCCTCCTCCTCCTCCTCTTGGATGTGGGACTCGGTTTGCTCCTCCTGGGGGGTGGTTCATTCCCTGGACCCCCTGGACCCCTTTGCCGAAGTCAAGAGTGACGCTGAAACAAGGCACAAATTCTGCACAAACAGTCACACCCAGAAGGTTGTCACCCCCATTAACCCCCTGGAATCAAAGCTGCTTATTGGTTCAGGGAGTGGGGGGAGGGCAGAGGGCAAGGTTTTTGGTCTCCAATGCTCCCCCCTGCCAAAGACTCTCTCTCTCTCTCTCTCTCTCTCTCTCTCTCTCTCTCTCTCTCTCTCTCTCTCTCTCTCTCTCTCTCTCTCTCTCTCTCTCTCTCTCTCTCTCTCTCTCTCTCTCTCTCTCTCTCCATAATGAGATGGAGGAATCTTATTCACAATTTAACTACGAAAAAGTCCTTGCCCCAAAATCTCAAACTGATTTCCAGACTTTAATTGATTATTTTTATAAATCAAAAAACAACAGAAGAGGAATCTATCACCATCAAAGAGGATTCTACACAATCCTATGTACAATCTATAGAGTATCAGAACTATGATAACTTGGACAACCAACTAACAACTATAATACTGGACAAAATTGATTACGCTACTCAGATGATAGTGGAAGAAGGAGAACAGAAGTACGACCAGATTGAATTGATGATAAACATGTCTAACAAAACATTGAGATTTATTGATATAGAGGCTCTCTTATGGAAGTCTGCCTGACACAAAAAGAAAGCCAGAGTTAGATTTAAAAATGGGATTTAAATCTTTACTTGATGGGTAAAAAAGTTTTTTTTTAAAGATATGGACTGAATTAATATTCATTGAGATGAAAAGTAAAGGTTTTTGGACTGATTTAATGTTTAGGATTTAGATTTATAACTGAGATGAAATTATTGGTTAGATGATAGTTTGGAATTGTGAAATGAAAAAGGTTTTAAATGAGGAGCTATTAAGGCAAGAAATAGAATATATGTGTGAAATAGTGTAAGAAGGTATTTTTTGGGACAATATGTTTATTTTAGGTATGATAACCACTTTGTAACGGAATGAAAACAAGGAAATGGATTGTGACAATGGAAGATATGGTATTACTAAATGAAGACTTATTAAAATAAGAATTAGAATATACTTTGGAAATGTAAGAAGGTAACTGTAGGAATAAGATGTTTTTAATTTTAGATATTATAATTATTATGTTATGTAAGGAGGGAAATCAGGGATACCCGAAGTGTAAACAATATGTTTAATTAAGGCTAAATTGGAATATGGTAATTGAATTTAGTAAAGCTTAAAAACAGGATTTAGACTTGTATAGGTAAAATGTTATTGATAAAATTTTATAGACTGATGGAATTTTATTTAGAAATGTATTAATTTGAATATGTTATATTAATGGAGGGAAATACAGAGGGAATCTTTAAGGAGTTAACCTGACCTGTATATGTATGATTTTGATTTTGGATAATTGATTACCCCATCTACACGTTGTTTCCTAAGCACTCTGTTCTAAAAAATGAAAAAAATTAATAAAACTTGTTATAAAAAAAATATGCTTATTTAGAAAAACAGGTGCTTCTGCTATCTTCATAAATAAAAAAGAAAGGTTCAGCAAAATTTCTCAACCATATACTGGCAAAATATATATTAATAAAATATAATTGTTGCAATTGGTAAGTTATAGGGAACATTTTAGAGCAGGCAAGAAAAAAAATGAATCATAGAAAAAAAGATTAACCATAAATGCCTAGAAAACATCAGGTTGATTATGAGAACCAGTTTATTTAGTGACCGTGCAAAGTTACAAGGGCACTGAAAAAAGTGACTTATGACAGTTTTTCAGACGCTCATTGCAGCATCCCAGGGTCACGTGATCAAAATCAGAATTCTTGGCATGTACTTATGCTGGTTACGGTGTTTGAGGGTCACGTGATCTCCTTTTGGGACTTCTGACAAGCAAAATAAACAGGGAAGCCAGACTCACTTAACAACCGTGTTACTTGCTTAACAACTGCAATGATTCACTTCACAAGAAAGGGCAAGAAAGGTTGTAAAATGGGGCAAAACTCACTTAACAACTGTCTTGCTTAGCAACAGACATTTTGAGCTCCATTGTGGCCGTAAACCCACCACTGCCTTGTGCAGCCTCTTCCAGCACAAGGAAGGGGAAGCTGCAGAGAAGCTCCAGGTCTCTTCAATGCTGTTCCAGAGGGAGGGAAATGGGGACAGGAGCTCAGCCACAAGAGAGGAGATTCCGGCTGAATGAGAGGAAGAATCTCCTGAAAGGAGGAGCCGTTTCAGAGCTGAGCCCTTAAAGCAGAGGAGTTCAGCCTCCCCTTCGCTGATGACGCAAAGACTGAGCAGCCATCATAAGAGAAGCTTTAAGTGGGATTCCTGCAGAGATGAGGGTTGGGCTAGATGGTCTCAAGGTGTCCTTCAAAGTTACAAATGTAAACTTCTACTATGTTAATCACAAACCCATAAAGACATGAGTATATTTAAAAATGCATACATCCTTTTAAAATTAGCAATGTTTAAAACCAAAATTTATCTATTATAATGCCTGTTGTTTAGAAGATTATGTCTCAAGCAATTAGATTGGCCAAACCGGTTGATCTTTTGCAGCATAAGTAGGTTGAGATGGTTCCCTTCTTCCCCTCTGGATTCCCTCACCTAAAGAACTAAGATTAATGGATCCATATTGGGACCCCCATACCTGCCATGGCTGCAGCCTTGGAGGCCCCAAGATCTTTTCTCCCTCCTTCCTTCTCCTCCTCGATCTGGAGGAATAGGCGGCATTCAAGGCCTGGGCCAGAGTCTTCATGATACTGTAATCATGCAAGTAATTTATAACCCTTTTCCTGTTCATTTTCTCCTGGGTCTCCAGTGGGGCTTTCTGGGTGCATCTTCTCCGGCCTTTGACAGAAAAGAGGTGCTTGGAAAGAGAACAGCGGAAATAATGATCTTCAAAGGGATCTTCCGCAAAGAAATGGGATTCAAAGGCATCATCCAATGGCCTTTCATTTGCCAGAATAACAAAGCTCCAAATACTATGGATGTATTTGTAAAGTCTGTCCTTTTCCAATATATATGTTCCCAAAGCTGTACTGATCCAGACTTTCCCTTGAATGGGGCCTGTCAAACGCCTAAGTGCCAAATGGAAAGGAAGAATTCTGTCCCTAATAGGAATAAATTCTATGAAGTGAACAAAGACATTGACTTGTCTCCACTTAGAGAGGGCATCCCTGAGGGCTGCTGTATATCCAGTTGTTGAGAACAGTTGTGATACAACCACACAAATTCCATTTCTGACAAGCATAGGAGTGAAAGTCCTCATGAAATTCTCTCCATTCTCTGTTTCCGAAGCAAAGAGGCCAATCAGGGTCCATCTGAAATGGAGGAGCAGCTGGACAACTTCTGGATAGTGGAATCCTTTTTTGGGGAGCATCTGGTGGAAAAAGGGGAATTTCCTTTTATCACTCAGAGCCTCTGAAGCACTACGATAACTGATCTGAAAAAGCAATGAAGAAAGCTGTGTTATATTGGGGGTCAGATAAAGTCCAAAATATTAGCTTTTAATAAATTCAACTTGGTTTTGATGAACAAATGAAATAGATAATTGTTAATTAGCCATTATGCCATATCAAGAAACAGAATATTAAATACAAAGCATTAACAACATTGTATATAAAAATTGAATACAAGAAACAAATGAAATAAAAAAAATAAGAATAAAAAACATGAATCATATTTCTGTATCGCCCCTACAATTTATTGCAATCAGACCCACATATGCAGATGTGAAGTGAATTGTTTTGTTCCAATAAAGGGCTGTATTATATGTAAATGTTTAATTCTAACTGCAGAGTCAATATATTGCTTTAACACAAGTATCCCAACAGGTAGTTTGTCTAATGTGCAGTGCAGGATTCTGATCTCTCTCTTTCTTATGCAGTTGACATCCAATATTCCAGATTCTTGGTGAAGCCATCCTTTGATTTTTTTTTTCTTTTTTCTTTTTCTTTTATTTCTATCCCACTTCGATTATTTTTTGGCTCGTTCTCTAGTCATATAAGAGATGGGGAGGTCACAGCTCCTAATATAATTTGTCAGTTGCAGAATCCAAGAGGGCTTTATTTGCAATATTGTATGTTCTAACACAGAGAACTTTGGGATTATGTCAGGTTCCAGAGGTTTAACTGTACACCAAGAATTACAGCCATGGGAAAAAGAAAGGATGCCCTCCTTGAGTTCTATGGTTTTACATATCAGGACATAGCAAAAAGCATCTGGTTTTAAGCAGTTCTTAAAAGTAGGTAAATAGAACCTCAGATGAACAACAACACATGAGATATTACACCATATCATCATTTATTTTACAAAAAGAAAGGCAAAACGGAGAAGCCGTGTGTGAAAGACGAAGCACACCCTGACTGCTTCCATAGGTATGAAGAGGCTAAGAGGTAGCCTGGTGCTGCTGATCAAGTGACCTTGATTAATTGATCATCAGCAAGTGTGACTGCCTCTATAAAAGCCAAAGTTTCAGGAGTTTGCCCGTCTCCAGCATTGCGTTGTGTGTTAACACAATGCCAAAAGGTAAAGACTTCAGCAATGATCTTAGAGAACAATTGTTGCTACCTATCAATCTGGAAAGGGTTACAAGGCCATTTCAAAACAATTTAAAGTCCATCATTCTATAGCGAAGAAGATTATTCACAAGTGGAAAACACTCAAGGCAGTTCCCAATCTGCCCAGGAGTGAACATCCCAGCAAGTTCACCCAGTGCTCAGAGATACTGCAAAAAATCAAGAGTTCCGCCTCAGACTCTACAAGCCTCAGTGAGCATGTTAAATGTTCATGGCAGCAGAATCAGAAAAGGACTGAACAAGCAGGGTTTCTTTGGAAGGGCTGCCAGGAGAAAGCCTCTTCTCCCGAAAAAGGACATGGAAGCCCGGCTGAGGTTTACCAAGTTGCACCTGAACAAATCGCAAGACATCTGGAACATTCTCCTTTGGACAGGAGACCAAAGTGGAGAAGTTTGGCCATAACACACAGAGCCACGTCTGGCGAAAACCACACAGAGCCTATCAGCACCAACATGCCTCACCAACTGCCAAGCAGGGTGATGGAGGGGTGAGGGTTTGGGCTTGTTTTGCAGCCAGAGGACCTGGGCACCTTGCGGTCATTGACCCCGCCATGAACTCCTCTGGGTACCAAAGTATTCCAGAGCCAAATGTGAGGCCATCTGACCGACATCTGAAGTTTGGTGGACTTTGGGTCATGCAAGAGGACAACGATCCCAAGCACACCCACAAACAGCTGAAGAAGAAAAGAATCCAGGCGTTGGAATGGCCCAAAGTCCAGACCCCAACCCAATTGAAATGCTGTGGTGAGACCTCAAGAGAGCTGTGCAGAAACAAACGCCCACAAGTCTCCATGAACTGAAGCCATGTTGTAGAGAAGAGGGGACCAAAATTCCTCTCACAACGATGTGAGGGCCTGATGAAGTTATACAGAAAACGATTACTTCAAGCGATTGCTGCTAACAGTGGTTCTACAAGCTATTGTATCATAAGGTGCGTTTAGTTTTTCAAACAAAGATGAAATTGCATAAATTCCCAATCCAGCTCTGAGTAAGCAACTGAAGTCCTTTTATCCATCCCCAAAATACTCCTCGGGTCCAGTGATTGGGTTTATTCCAGTAGAGGCATATTTTAAGCCCCAAACTTCAGTCCAATATAAGGATTTGGGGGTAATTTTGGCATTCTTTTCTCTAAGAATTGGGAAGAAAGCTGGATAGCTATGTTTTTTTTAAATTTAAGCAGTAAATTCAACCCTGCTGTTGCTCTAAGTGGGCTCCTTTGATGATGGCAGACCCAAGATTCAGTCTCAAAGAAAAGTAACGCTGGGAAGGAAAGGTGTTACTTGCTATTTTGGCTACATTTGTCTTCCAAAGACCAGAACTTTTGACTTTCATTTATCAATAATCAGAGAATTATTATGTCAGTAGGAGCCATGTTATCTCAAGAGTCTACACCAGGGCTTTTCAACCTGTGGTACGCGTACCACTTGTGGTACATTAATGAGTGGCAGGTGGTACGCAGCCCTGCCTAGCCAAGTGTAGTGGGGGAGGGAAAGAGCCAGTGCAGGCAAGGACTTACAGTGAGAGAGTCCTCTGGAGCTGCAGATTGGCTGGGGCAGGCAAAGGCCCCAAGCTCACTTCTTGCTCACCCTCCCCCATGAGAAAGGAGGAGGAGGGGGCGGAGACAGGAGAGGCCAAAAAGGAGGCAGTTTGGGTGGGAGAGGGAGAGGGAGAGAGAGAAAAAGTAGCAGCCTTGGGAGGAGATGGAGTCAGCTGCACCGAAGGGAAAAAAGAAGAAGGAGAGGTGAGGGGAGAGGAGAGGAGAGGAGATCAAGCAGCCACCTGTGCTGGCAGCAGCAAACAGGCAAGAAATGCAGTGGGGGAGGGGTTGCCCTCCAAGAGGAATGAAAAGGCAGCAATGGCTGGAGGTGAGACACGAGGGAGGGAGATGGAGAGTGGAAGGATTCTTATGTGCTTTTCTGACTTTGGAGTTCTGGGATTTGTGCAATGTGGGCTTTGTGTTCTTAAGGAGTGTTTGGCAATTTCTATTTGGCTGATGGCTGATGTCTCATGTTAGCTTCTATTCCTCTGCTATTGTTATCTGTAAGTTTTGCTGCAAGGGATTTTGAAGTAGCCAGTAGCTAATTCTTAAAGGGGAATGTGACTTTTTAAGCTAGTTCACTCAGCAGTTTGTCTTTTCTGTCTCTGGAGGCTTTTCCTTGTTTGATGAATATATGGAAGAGAGAAAATATGGGGGGGGGGTTCAAATTCTTTCTTCAGAAGGAGGTGGGCATGAGAAAGAGGGGGGCAGGGAAGGAGGGAGGGAACTTAGCACTTGGCCACCAGCAGCCCTGCCATTGACTTTGCTTGTCAAAAGGTTGCAAAAGGGGATCACATGACCCTGGAACACTGTGACCATCATAAATATGAATCAGTTGCCTAGCATCCAAATATAAATCACATGACCCGGGGCATGCTGCAATGGTCATAAGTGTGAAAAATGGTCATAAGTCATTTCAGTGCAATTGCAACTTTGAACAGGTTTTTTTTAGGGGGGGTCATGTTTTTGACACCTTGCTAGATGGTACTCGAATATTGCCATATCCTAAAAGTGGTACAATCAGTGAAAAGGTTGAAAAGCCCTGGTCTACACAATTAACCCATAGGATAACAGTACTGCATTATCAGTTTAAACCAAAGTGTATTTAGCAAGTAAGAGGCTCAGTGGCTTAAAGACACTGAATCTGTTCCGGCAGTTCGAGTTCTGTCACTGCATGGCAGGGTGAGCTCCCGTCGCTTGCCTCAGCTTCTGCCCACCTAGCAGTTCAAAAGGCTGTGACAACGCTAGTAGATAAATAGGCACCACTTTGGTGGGAAGTGCGGCGTGTTTCATGCAGATGGTGGGGCCCCTGCCAGTGCTGGACTTGCTCGGATGTGACACCCAACTGTGAGGCGCAATTGGTGGTGAGAGAAGCCTGGATGATGCCACAGGAGACCTCTCGTCTTTCTGGTGCGGAGCCAGTTCACCCCCTGTGGTGTACCCCGGATGAGCTCATGAGCACAAACTGAACAGACTAGCATTCCTGGCCTGTGAAACAAACGCTATGTAGTCTCCTGGCTATTTATACCTTTGCCATATGCTAAATAAATAAACAATTTCGCACTTTAGGCATGTACATGAGAATTCTTCCTTAGTCCTGGTAAGTCATTAATATCTAGACTGAATAACAAACATTCAAATATGTACTCTTTTATGTTACACCTAAGTAAGTATTGATCCTTCTTCTCGTGGCTCCCCTGAGCCGAGACCTCCCTCTCAAACAAGGGCTTGTGGAAAGGGCTTGGATCAGGGCCAACAGTCTGAGTTCCATTTTAAGGGAAATCAATTTCCTCCATCATATTTCTCCATTTACTGTATCAAATGCTGCAGTAACATCTATAAAGCCAGAAAACAGTTGTTTACCCTACTGACATATTGTGTAATTAGCTATTTCAAAAGAAATCTGTTGTCAATATGAGATTATTAATTTATTGATTAATTATTATACAACTGTGTGAAACTTTTTCCTCTACTTAAAACCTTCTTGTTCTTCTGCAAGGAATATATGTTTGTTCTACCCAACCTCAAGTTTACTTAACAGGAACATGGTATAATTTTACCCACAATATCCATTAGTCTTACTAACCTGTAATTGCTAAAGTCCATTTTGTTTGTATAAAGAAACACTACTCTTGCCAATTTGAGTACAACTGGATATGTCAGGTATTATTTCTGTGTGAAAAAGAACATGCCAATAGTTCACCCACAACTGGAGATATTTTTTGAATAGACAGGAGAAAGTCCTCTACAGGGACCTTACTGCTTTTCAGCCCTTTTATGAGGAATTTAAACATAAACATAATACAAAAAATATAATTGATATGTTTGCTAATATGGAGAAAAGCAACTCTTGAATTCCATGTAGAAGATATGTTTGGATCTGTTGCTCACCCACCACCATCCTGCTCACTTTACCAGACAGAGAATAACACACACAAACCTGGGGGACTTTGCAGGTGTCTGCTAATGTTGATATCTGAATGGAGATTTCCCTTTTAGCTGCATCAAGAAGAGCCAGGAGGTTCTCCTTCCTTCCACAGCCGTAGTTGGGGACATTCCCTTCTCCAGTAGACAGAATGTCCAGCAAGGCATCTGAAGTGTGTAAAGGCCTCAAATGGTTGTCATGGATGTTGTAGCCAAGTGTGAGATTGTGCAGGAGCTGGGGATTCTTGTTGACCAGTTGAAAGGTGAAAATGAATTGTAGGGTGTATGAAATATCATAAGTCGTACTGTAAAAAATGTTCATGTTATTATCATCAAAAGCAACATTTTTAAAAATAATTTATTCCTTTTTGTCTCCACAAGCCTACTGAGTCTTAAGCATTTTTTAACCCCATCTCTGGATTTGAGTCTCTTCTACAAAATAAGAAAAAAGAGGAAATCAAAATCATCCAGGAAATTTGAGGTCCTGTAATATAGAAGCAAGTGAAAAGAAGAAGAAAAGAAGGAAAGTGTGAGAATTAGAAAATGGGGGGAATGCAAGTCCATCACCTTGAACGACTTACGATGGAACAAAAGGAGCCATGTTGAAAGGCAACATTATATTCGATAATACTGTTTCCATTTTGACTATACCAATGAGATGGTCTCCTGGCCTGTAAAAGCTCCATGGTTTATTTTTATCCTGGTGCTCCAAACTCAGCGGGCATTTCGTTCTAAGCTTTCCAGAGACCAGCTGGGACACCAGCAGCAGCAGAACCAGAAGCAGCAGGTCCATAATTCATAGGGCTTTATTAATCCTCTTCCTGTTTCTAACACCAACAGCAGAGAACAACTGGAAGAATTCAAAGCACTCTCAGAAGGTGGAGATGCCAGAGACTTTCCTGATAGAAACAGAGAAACACTCAGCTTCACCTGGGAGGAGAGAGATGTACAATCAAGAACAGATCCCCTGCCTGTCCCAAAATGTGTTCCTTCAGAGCTTGACCTAACAAATTTATCCTTTTCTGATACAAGATCCTTTGCCTATGGCTTCAGTCTGATGTCTCCATCAAAGGCACAGAGATCTCAAAGACCCAGGTGGTCATAATTACAGTGAGAAGCAACTTCTCCTCTTGGGATCCTGAACTTCTTCTGGGCTCCATTTGTAGAGGAGACACTGGAGAAAAGCACGTTAGTGAAAAATCACAGATACACTCCTGGGGGTTCTGTTCTGTTGTGGTTGTGGTCCTTCTTGTCAGGAGATGTCCAGAAAGTGATGCTGGAGGAAGGTAGCTCAATAACAAGGGAACTGATGTCTTCTGTCCTTCAATGTGGTCTCCTTGACTCCAGAGACTGCTGGGGAAGGTCACCCAGAGCTGTGGAGTTTGGTGCCACTCTAGGTTGGTGACACTTAACTCTTGTGTTGCCTCTCTTTTAACCGCCAAGGAAGCAACCAGACCCCTTGGATTCTGCCTAATGTTAAGAGTGGGGCCTATTTGGGATTTTCTTTTATAACAGAACTTCTGACTCTGAGGAAGATGAGGGTCCCCCCTGGCCCCTCAGCTGAGGAAACCCTCTTCACTGCAGCCTTTTCTGGGGAAGGGGCTTAAGCCCCCCTCCCTCTGCAATTCTGGGGGATTTTGCCTCGTTCTCATCACCCCCAAAGCTTTGAACTTTCCTCTTTATTTGACCCCCCCCCCTTTGGCTTGGCTTCTTCAGCCTCTTCTCCATCAGGCCCAGGGCAGGGAAGCTCCCAGGCAACCGTCTCTTCCCCCTGCTTGATTGGCTGCTGGGTTGTCATGAAGAAGGGGGCGGGAATAGAAGCAGCCACTAGAGAGAAAGAGAGGCGGGGTTTTTGTCTCCCCTGAGAACTGGAGGATTTGAATGGGAAATCTGCTTTCTCTTAGGAAACCCTGCTCAGATGCAGCCCAGAATCAGAAGGGGGGAAGGGTCAGAGAAAATGAAGCAATATTTTAAAATATATTAAAAAAACAAAGGAAAACTTGAAGACTTTGACAGAAGAAAAATAAAAAGTGAACACTAAAAAAAGATAAATGATCAAACTCTGTAGAAAAAGTTGTTTAACTCTATAGAGTGTGATCTATCATCCATCCATCCATCCATCCAATCATTAAATTTATTGGCCACCCATCTTATCACAGGGTAACTCTAAAAGATGGTGGTGATGCCCAGAAGTGTGGTGGACGGTGCAACCTGTTTTCTAGCGATATGATTTCTGGAGATCTGGTGGACCTTCCTCTGGTTGTGTGGATGTACTTGGGGGGGGGGGAGGAACCCCTTTGACCTTCCCATCTCTGAGGCTGAGACTTTCTATACCAAAAAACCTCCAAGGGGTTTGAAGGTGCTTTTGGGACTGCTTTGTTCCTGGTTTATCTGGATCAATTTTTTGGGGACTATGTGTCTCAACTGGAGGGGGGAGACATTAATATGGACTTCTTGGCCTGGAAGGGAGAACTGAGCTAAAGGCTGAGTGAGAGGGAGGAACTGAAGGGATAGGCAGGTCCATCCTGGCAGTGAGGAACAGAGGGTGGCCCATATCCCAGGTCCACGACTGGAAAGTTCTCCCTCTGAACCTCCCTCAGATTCTGCTCTCAGTGCCTGGAGACCAGATCCTGGGTGGCTCCTGGTTCAAGCTGTTGCTTTTCAATGCCAGGTGGATGTGCAATTAGACTCTCCCCTCCAGGATGCTCACAGCCAAGTCTCACCGAAGCCGGGTGATGCCCAGAGAAGAGGAGGAAGCCCCTCCTCGGTCAGAAATGGGCCCACCCCAATTTCTGAGTTTGTCCCAGGTGGGACCCCAGAGGAGAGGAGGAGGGGAGGCTGTTGTCATCCCTGGTTTGTTACAGGCTCTTAGGAGGCTCCACGTGGACCTCTGGCTGGTCTCAGGGAGGCTGCGAGGACCCCAGGCTGGTCAAGTAGGTTGTGTGAAGGTGGTCCTTGCCAGAAGAAAAGTGTCCCCAATACAGATAGTCCTCGACTTATGAACACAATTGAGCCCAAAATGTATGTTGTTAAGTGAAACATCTATTAAGTGAGTTTTGTCTGATTTTATGACCTTTCCTGCCACAGTTGTTAAGTGAATCCAGCTTCCCCATCGACTTTGGTTGTCAGAAGGCTGCAAAAGGGGATCCTGTGACCCCCCTGGGACACAGAAATGGCCGTAAACATGAACCAGTTGCCAAGCATCTGAATTTTGATCACGTGACCAATGGTCATAACTGAAAAACGGTCATAAATCACATTTTTCAGTGCGGTTGTAACTATGAGCGGTCACTAAATGAACTGTTGTTAAGTTGAGGACTTCCTGTATATACTCTTGTTCAGCTTCTCTCCAATGAATTAATGTACTTCGGGGTTCCCATAATTCACTGATTCATCGGCCAACATGTTCAACCTCGGAAAACAAACCTTGGTTAAAAATTGCAAATGTGAATGTAGCCATTGTGGAAGTGACCGGGTTAAGCGGGTTGTGTGGATATCCCCAGAGTCAGTTTGGTGTAGTGGTTATTCAATACCAGGGGACCCTGAGTTCTAGTCCTGCCTCGGGCACCAAGCCAGCCAGGAGACTCTGGGCCAGCCACTCTCTCAGAGCCCTGGGAAAGAGGCGATGGCAACCACTTCTGAACAACCTGGCCAAGATCTCTGGGTCAGCTTCACCTGTGGCCTTTCTGACAACCTTCACACCCAGCTGGCCGAGGCTGCCGGCCTCACTGCGCCTGGCTTCCTCCTAGCCAGCCAAGCGGCCTCCAACTTGGCTGAATTTGGGCTGATCTTGGCAGCTGGTTGTGTTGTGCGGAGGGGCACACAGGTGTCTTGCAGGGCCTGGGGGCTGCAGGGGGTCCCCCCTTCCTGGTAAGGGCAGGGAGGGAGGGGTGCTGGGGGAGAGAAAGGCAGGGGGAGCCCCTCACCCCATCTGGTCTGGGCAGCTCAGGTGCTGTCGGAAAGCCCACCTCTGAGGGAGGGGCCCTCCTTGTGATTGGCTGGGAGGGAGAGCAGTTCTGACGTCACAGGTGGGGGCGGGGGGCACCTGCAGGCCAGGTGGGCCTGGTGGGGTCCAGGGGGGAGGGGAGGTCAGCCTGGGCCACTGCTGCAAAGTCTCCCCTGGGGCAGCCAGGTGACTCCTCCTCCTGCCCTGGGAAGTGGGGGGCCCCAAGCGGAGGGGTCCCTCTGGCCTTGCAGGGAAGGGGAGGGGCTCTGCCCTGAGGGGGGGAGCAGGGCAGAGGGGGGCAAATGGGGTGGGGGGAGCCCCTGGCTGCGTCTGTGGCCAAGATCCCAGTCTGTGGCCAGCTTTCTTGGGATCCAGCGGGTGGATGTTGTTGACCCAGGTGTGTCGGGTTGTGTGAAGCTGACCCAGGCTGGTCCTGGCCAGAGGAACAGACCAAGGCAGGAGCAGAGTTTCTGGTGCTCCTTATAGGGGGGTTGACTGGGGGTTTCAATGCCTTCTGGGGGATCAGGACTGGATTTGGCCATCCTCAGCAAGCCCAGATGTGCTGGGACCCCCTCAGTCCCCTTTGCAGGACCCCACAGCAGAGCCCCTGCGAGGGTGTGAATGCCCCCCAGGTGGGTGGGGCTTCTGGGTGACCTACAGAATTGAGCTAGTGAGCCAGACTCCATTAACCATCATGGAAGTGTGTGATCCCCTTAACCTGGACTAGGAAGAAACCCTCTTTCCTGGGCTGTCTGGGGTCATCAACTGACTGAATGGGCCAAGTTCACAGCTCACTTTAAGGGCATCCAGCTGTTTCCAGGTGTTTCGGTGGCGGTTTTAGCAAGCTGGGCGCACCTCAGCCGGGCACTGCCCACAGTTGGTCGTGAATCTTTTCTGGGGGTGCAAAGGAGTTGGGTTCAAAGCGGCTTCCGTCCCCCTTCCTTCCCCAAGGAACCTCTGAGGACCTCTAAGGGTCTCGTCCTCGGTCGGCCATGGAGCCCCTGAAAATATGGACTGAGATTTTAATACACGTTTATCCCATTTCACACATTCCGGTGGGAGGGAACCTTCCCCTGTCCTGGGTGCGAAGCAGGTCATCACGCTAAGCCAGCATCTGGTTTACATATTTTGGCATGGAGCATATTGCCAGCGTAGCAGTTCTCTTTCATTAACCTGGGTTGAGCACGTTGTGTGGACTCACCCAGATTTACCACAGATCCGGTACGGAGTCTGTTTGCACACAGGATTGAGAACTTGTCATAGGATCGGCTTTTGGATTCGGGGTTTTCCGCAGCCCACTGCAATACATTGAATAAACTATGCTAAGTGAACGGGGGTTGGCAGAGTGTGTGAACCGAATCAGAGTTTGGCATTCAGGCAATAGAGTTGGGATAATGGGAGAGAGACAGAGAGGCATCTTTATGGATGGGGGGTGTCAGTGGTTTCCCACAATTTCTGGACAAACCTTGATAGAGACTTTCAGAACTTTGTCCATGTGTGTTCAGAGGATCGAACTAGTGATTTTGATCCTCCTCGTCTCACTCGGAACCCCACAGATGGTTTTAGATGCTGGTTTCCAGAATTCCCAGTTAGGCCATGCCTCAGAATACTGGAGTTGCTCACCACAGCAGAAAGGCTGGGTGTGTATCCAATAAAACTGAAAAACAGGGAATGTGGTTGTTACCCTCACTGGGTTGGCCTCATCTCTATTCTCCTGCCAGACGTCGGAATAATTAATTGACGCTGCTGCTTTAAAGACTTTTTTTCCCAAATCCTGTTTATGGATCTCCGTCCTGTCTGAACTGAGTGAATAGCCACAAGCAGCCTTCCCACCAAATGCATGGACTTCAGCTCCCATAAGCCACAGCTATGCAGTTAGCAAAGGCTGGGTAATTCTGCAGACGCCAAAGATGGAGCTCTGGAGGAGGCTCTTCTGTCCCCCGAGGGGGCCGGTGGGCTCAGTGGTCGTAGTCGGAGAGGAGGAGGAGGAGGAGGAGGAGGCCCTCCTGGAAGAGCCCCAGCCAGCCATTCCTGCCCCAGGGAGGTTTGGGGCAGGAGAGTCTCGCTCAGTCCCTGGGAAGCTTTGGCGACTCTGCCCAGGTCGGAGGCGTTGGGAAGGGGCCGAATCCGCAGGGGGTCCCCTGCTTTGCCCAGTCATGGCTTGGAGCAGGCTAAGAACCAACCAGGATAGCTCCCAAGCCAGGATCAGGGTTGGGGGCTCATAGGGAAGTCCGATTAACTGTGGCGTGCTTCCCCTCTGATGGCCGTAAGAAACCATGGTTTGTGCGTTACACCAGACCGGCCGATGACTGGGGATCCCTTTGAGTGTCTGTCTTGTTTTCCAAAATGGAGGTCACATCTTTAGACCAGTCTGGGGGGCCACGGGGGACCCTCCTCTTCCTCAGGGTCACGGAGGGAGGCCGGCCGCCTTCCCCCCCTGGGCAATGCCGGACCCCCCTTGGGAGAGCCGGCCCTGCATGGCTTCTCCCCGACAGGAGCCTCTCCCGGAAAGAGACGCAGCCCAAGCGAGGCTGGAGAAACCAACAGGCAACCCCAGAACCCATAAACCAGGTTACTCTCTTCCCAGGAATGGGGGGTTGGGCACTTTTCTATGGGTCTGGGCTTGCCCTATGCATGGAAAGGGGCAGCAGTGGAACATGGGACATGGACACACACACCCGTCCCAGGACTCAGAAGATGGGACTCGGAGGGAGATTTTGCAGATCTGCTTCCCTTCCCCAACACAAGCCCCCCCCCCAGCGACCTTCTCCCAAGAGGGGCTCCCCACTCAGCCAGGCAGAGTCCTGTCTGGCATCTCTGCAAGAGCCCCCTTGCCTGGCCTCTGCATGGGAAAGGGAGGCAGGGGAGCATGGGACATGAGATTCCGCCTTCCCAGGTCTCAGAAGAGGGAAGGTGAAAGAGGATTCTGCATGTCTGTTTTCCATCTGCAACACGAGGCTCCTGAGCTCCCCTCCCTCCCTCCCTCCCTCCCTCCCTCCCTCCCATGGGGGTGTGTGTGAGAGGCAGCCTTGATTTCTCTTTTCCCTCTCTGGCAGTTTGTGTGTGATTGTGGGGTGTGTCTGTGATTTTTTTTTCTTTTTACTCTGCAGGTTCTGCTAAGTAGTTTTTCACCAAGGTGGATTTTTTTTCTTGGAGTCCAGCCAGACTGTTGCATCGGCCCTTTTGCGGCGGTGCCCTCGAGCCTCGGCTTTCGAAGTCGAGTTGTGGAAAAAAGAGCTTATTGCTTTTACAGAGCTGTGAGAGGACATGCTAGCCTCTGGAGCAAATACATTGCATACATTTTAATCTCATGAGCCTAGCTTGAAGCTGGAGAATTGTATCCAGGAGGGTCTCTGCTATGCTGAAAACCCCTCCTAGCCAGAATCTACTGATAGGATAGCAACTTTAGAGACAACCCATAGGTGAACCCGTCAGACCTTCAAGTGCTGCACTCCTGGGCTTTTCACCCTGGAGGGAGACACTCTTTTCTCTGATGGAGTTTGGGATGCACCCAATCTCCTGCTTGCAACTATTCAGATGGTGTAGCCACAGGTAGCCCCCTCTGGTCACGATGTAATCTGATTCATCCCTGAGGTGTTTTCCACCCTCATCTTCTGGACTCCACTCTCAACCTAGCCTAATGTACTGAGGAAAAGAACCGGCTATTTGCGGTGTTCTTATCACCCAATAAGGGAATGAAGAGAGGATAGTGGATCTCATGAAAAAGTCATTCTCACAGGGCAGGGGAAGCTATAGGAAAGGTGTGCTAACTAGGTCTGACCAGATGAGAACATCCAAGCTAAAGGACCTGGAGGCACCCACTCTATCTGGCTTGGTGGAATGGTCAGTGTTCTCATGGAGATTATTAAACAACATGGTTAGAGCTGGGTTCCCACAGATTACATCTTATCTTTTTTCCTACTCATTCTCTTACACACTTTTAGCTGTTGTCAGTAGAAATAATTGCTGAAATGATTTCTTAAAAGGTATCATGTACATTGACAGTAGCTGAACAGCAAATTCTTCTGAATGACTTTCAAAAAATTCTCTTAGAAAAATTTATTGAGATGAAAGGGAAGGGGGTTATAAGAATTACAGTCAGTCAACCATTTCCCATTTTGAAATATTTATATTTTCTTTGACTCCTGCATATTATCTAAGTGGAAATAATTTAATGAGTTTCTTCAAATTAAAGGAAACTTTACAATTCTTTTAATGTCATGGTGTTATGTCTCAGGTTTTTACATTTGTTCTGGCTGTAAGATGTTCCTTTGTGTTCAGGTCTGACCTCAAAATGATAATGTAGCACTTGGGGATGAAGATGCAGATCAACAGACCAGCACTGGAGGCCAGGACAGAGAAAATCTGCACAGCCACCATGTATTTCCCTTTGGTGCTCAGGTAGGTGGGCACAAAAGTTACCCAGACACTGGAAAAGACCAGCATGCTGAAGGTGATCAACTTGGCTTCATTGAAGGCCCCAGGCAGATTCCTCGCCAGAAAGGCTACCATGAAGCAGATGGCAGCCAGGAAGCCCATGTAGCTGAGGGTGAGGTAGAACATGACAACAGCCCCTTCGTTGCATTGCAGGATGATTTCTCCAGGCTGGGAGTGGAGGTCAGAGTCAGGGAATGGGGGAGAAACTTCCAGCCAGATAGAGCAGATGATAATTTGGACTGCAGAACAAGAAAGGATGATGGAGTTGGCCAAGCTCCTCCCCAACCATCTCTTCACTTGGTTTCCTGGTTTTGTGGCCAGGAAGGCCAGCACCACCGTGACTGTTTTGGCCAAGAGAGAAGAAATAGCAACTGAGAAGATGATGCTGAAAACTGTTTGTCGGAGAAGGCAGGTGGCTTTCCTTGGTTGACCAATGAAGAGAAAAAGAGACAAGAAGCAAAGCAGGAGGGAGACCAGGAGGATGTAGGAGAGGTCCCGGTTGTTGGCTTTGACAAGGGGAGTTTCTCGGTATTTAATGAAGATGATTAAAACAAGGCCTGTGTGTAGGAACAAGAGTAGGGCAAAGGAGACCAGGATGATGCCCAGATGTTCTTCATAAGACAGGAAGGTTATAATTTTGGGGATACATTGGATTCTGTCCTCATTTGGATATTTTTCATCCTGACACTTGGTACATTTTTCTGTATCTGAGAAAAGAAAAAAGCACTGTTACTTTAACATTCTGTCCATGGCATTTCAAAACTACTTTTTGGGGGACAACAGCTGTTAAGAAGGACATTTCTCAAGATGCATTGCTTAATAATTCCATTGAAAAAAATGAAAATATCATTTTATAGATACTATATAGCTAAGGTGTTTGGAATTGGGTGATGCCTAGCACCTACAGCATTTCCTGTGTAACCAGAAAGCAGTATTTCTTTAATATTCTGTCCTTTTACCTTTCAGGAAATACTTCCTTGGGACAACAGCTGATAACAGGAGCATTTTCCAAGATGTATTTCTTAACATCTCCACAGAAAGAAGGTAAGAAGAAAATCATTATCTAAGCAGTGTAAAGCTATGGTTATGAAATTGTGAGAAGTCCTGAATTATTTCCTGTGTAATGTGCAGAGTCTTCATAGTAACTTAATTATTAGAGATAAATAATGAATCAATTATTTTTTCTAGGCACATTTCGTAGGTCCTTTCAAATAGCACTTCTTAATATATTGAATCCAGAAGATGCCTCTCTTGTAAAACCTACTCGGCTGGAAGTTGCTAGTCCTGCAAACAGTCTGGAATGCCTACTGGACCAGTGGTAATACTTGTGCAATGAGGTACACCCATAACTGTCCACACCACCTCACTGTGGATCAGTGACACCTTCCAGTGATCCACAATTGGAAGCCCATGTAGAGTGCATTGCAATAATCCTTCCAGGAGGTGGACCTGGTGGCACAGTGGTTAGAATGCAGTATCACAGGTTAACTCTGCTCACATCCTGGAGTTCGATCCTGACTAGCTCATGGTCGACTCAATCTTTCATCCATCTGAGGTGGGTAAAATGAGGACCCAGATTGTTGGGGGCCATAGGCTGACTTTGTAAACTGCTTATAGAAGGCACTAAAGCATTATGAAGCGGTATATAAAACTAATTGCTATTTTTCTTCTTTTTCCCCTTCCTTCCTTCCTTCCTTCCTTCCTTCCTTCCTTCCTTCCTTCCTTCCTTCCTTCCTTCCTTCCTTCCTTCCTTCCTTCCTTCCTTCCTTCCTTCCTTCCTTCTGCTGACTGCCAGGAGTTCGATCATGACTGGCTCAAGGTTGACTCAGCCTTCTGTCCTTCCGAGGTGGGTAAAATGAGGACCCAGATTGTTGGGGGCAATATGCAATCAATGCTGACATTGTAAACAGGCCAGAGAGTGCTGTAAAACACTATGGGGCAGTATACACAGTAAGTCTAAAATGCTATGGCTAATTCCTCAAGTTGCAAAGACTTCAGATGTTCCTAAAAGGTTAATGTGGAAGGACATATCCAAACTAAAAGGCAAAAGAGATACAGTATTCTCTCTGGGAGTAGTAAAGCTTACTCGTCTTCCACCCTTCTATTACTTTTCACCCCCCCCCAAGGTCTTTTCCCACTTCTTCCCTTTAGATAAGACAAGACAAGAAAATAGGGAAGCTTCAAAGTGTCTTTTAACATGTACTTTCACACAAATGCTCTGGATGGATGCACTTCCACAAGGCCTTCTATTTTCCTCAATGTGACCCACCTTCCTGAGTGGAGAAGGTCCCTTCCGGACAAGGAATGCAGTCATAGCAGCAAATTGGCTCTCCTTCTCGGGCCCTCTTGAAAAATCCAGGATGACAATTTTCCACACATTTGGACTGAGGCAGAGACTAAGCGGAAAAGGAATGCCAAAGAAAACGTGCCAGGAGTTAGATGGAAAATTGAAGTAGACATAGATATTAGCCAAGTAGTCTCTGGGCTTCACTGAGGCAAATATGAAATCCCTGACCCATTTCAATTAGATGTAGGAATTATAATTACTGGAAGATTCTCCATTTAGTTCCTCACTTTCATTTTTAGCATATTACAAGAAAGGACATTTCTACTTGATAAAAGTCTGAAGGAATGGAATTGAGTAAAGATTTAAGTATTAAGTGACAATGAGTTGGTTCCTCCTCATGCTCTTATTAACATATAATATTAACATTCTTCATAAACTCATACATTTAAATATGATTATCTATTCATATTATTTGAGAATAAATTTTATTGTAAAAGATTTTGTAAAGATTTTATTATGTTATATTTATTAAAATACAACTGTTATGAAGAAAGAAACCTCTGACAAGTAGGATCTGGAAAGGTATTTTCTGGACTACATAAAATATTGCACATCTGCTCCTTTTTTAAAAGAATCCAAAACAGACTTCAATTTAAGATAGAAAGAAAAAAAAACCTTAAAAATTACAGCTGTCAGCTTGAAAGGAAATGTTTTTTGTTGATTTGTATATTTATTTTTTCCAATTTATATGGCTGCCTCACTAGTGAAGTAAGATTAAAACTGTCTAGTTTCTAGAACTATCGTAAGATGAGATGGAGGTGAGGTCATGAGAATGTGTCCCTCAAACAAGGTAAGTCAGGCATCTTTTGCTGCAGCAGATGGGACATGAGAATGAACCCCGTGTCAGAAAGAGACATTTTAAAGGCCCAGCTAAGTATCCACAAAAAGGTCCTTTCTGTTGAAGGACTGCAAATAGATGGCACTAATTGGCATGGAAAGAAAGATCCAAATTTATTATTAGTTAAATTTGGAGACACCTTTTTTTCCCCAGGAGAGATTTAAGGTAGCTAACAATCAAGAAAACAATGGCATTCAAGGGGTTTTCGGATGAAGGGTTCTCTTAATAGACAAAGGCCAAATCTAAGTAGCCTGTCCTTTCAAATTCCCCCTCTTTACTTCCAGTGTGAAAGTATGACTTTTCTTTGGAACAAAGCCTTGTTTCAGTGCCTCAATTGTCTACGTCAGGGCACATCAGAACAGTCATGAAGATTTCATGTGAACTGAAAGCCTTGGACCTCCTTCCTAGGAGCAGAAGGCCTATTGCCCTATCCCAAGGGTGTGTGTGTGAAAGAGAGACATGGATAACTCTGACCAGGTCTGGTCTCTTTAAGAACATCCCAGACTATGAAACTGCCCTTTCAGGGGACACTTTCCCCAAGCAGGACAAGAGGAAGCTTCTTGCCCAATGGGACCAAAAGAACCTCTACCCAATCATGATTCAATTTCATCTGATTCAGTCCAAATCTGATTTCACACACTGGTCAACAGAATTGCCTTCTTCTTTGCTATTTTCATACAAGGAGCAAACAAACCTGAAACTATTAGGAACACATTCCCCAACACTTGTAGGTTTCTGACCAGATTGATGGAGATATTGAATTGTAGATGGTCCACAAAATGACATACTACTGAAGCCTCCTAAGCAGTCTAAGAAACCTATCACGTTTCTACTCCCCAGTTTGAATTTTCAGTGTAGGTCAACCACCTTGGTGACTAGGCTTAGCTCACTTGAAATGGGACCTCAGGCTTTGGAAAACAGAGAAAAGATATCAAAATTTCTCCCACCTTGTTGAGCAACTTTAGCCGTGAAAGAACCTCTTGAATGATAGTAAGTCTCTGTCTTACAAAAATCCCCAGAATCTCTCTCCTGGGATCTTCCTTGGGGAGAACCAAAAAGATATCGATGCCCAGATCTGCTGCTATCTCTCCATTTTGGTCCAAATACAATTTTTTCTCAGAAATATTCCAAAACTCATTCTTCTCTAGGAAGGGATGAAACTAGAATGGAAACATCCAGGAATTTTAAAAGCAGAAAACTTTGTTTCTTATGCCACATGATTTTTTTCACTTTGGGATCTTTCTTCTACAGTTGTATAACTTGCAAATATGCTTAATTAAGAGAATAAGCATTACCACTATCTCCATAAGTGAATGAAAAAGTTTCAGCAAAATTTGTCAATCATATACTGACAAACTATACACTGAGAAAATATAATTGACACAACTAGTCAATTATAAGGAACATTCTAGGTCATGAATAAACTGAATAACAGAAAAAAGAGATTATTTATAAACTCCTTGAAAACAACAGGTTGATTCCCCAGAATCATGGATTTGACAGGTATAAAGTTGTCAGGCTAATCTTCTCCCTGGCAGTCTAGATGGAAAATATAAGCAAATTCATGTTTTCCATCTAGAATGCTACATTAAGATAATTTTGCAAATCTGAAGTAAAAATCTCACACCAACTTTTTTTTCCCAACCTGAAAAGTTAGGGGAGACACTTTCTGAGTTTCTTTCTCTCCCATGAAGCAGCTGCAATCTTCCCCCTCTTATCTGATCCTTCCCTCAGCAGCTTCTCTTCTCCCCGTCCCAAAAGTCATTCACATGTATTATTACACTTCCTGGATGGATTAGGGCAACGCTTGTGACATAATTTGATTTCAGTAAAGTACTAACAAAAAAATTTAGTTAACTTTTTTTTTTAATTTAGTGAAGGGTTGATAGCATGATAAGAACTGTCTTAAAAATGGTACTTAAATAAGTTTTCATCTTTTGAACCTTTTTCATAAAATTGGGTAGTTATGAATAACAATTTCTCCTTAGTCATCAATTTTTCTATATTGTCAGTAATACAGTAGAGTCGATAAATTTCTGTCATGCAAGATTTGATGATTTATAACAATTCTCAGGCAAAGTTAATTTGATATAATTTAAACAATACCAAATTTCCAGAGAAATATTTATGTTTTCCTCCTAGAAAGGGGTGCATGAGTAAAAGCAGTAGAAAAATATCTGATTTTTAGAATCTAGGACTTGACATACTATAGTATCCCATAGAAGAACATTAATGATGGACAAGTCAATTGAAAAACAATTTGGGGTGCTATTCCTTCATATGGTGACGACTGCGAAGATTGTATTTGCCAAACACTGAAAGAAAAAGAAATGCCGACTGAACAATGGATTTTGAAATTGACTGAATTAGCAGAGATGGCAAAATTAAGTGCTTTGATCAGAGACAATGGACTAGACAGTTTTATAAGAGACTGGAAACCGCTTGTGGACTTTCTATGTGCTAAATATAATAATAGATGGTTAACAGAGGGATGTGAATGGATCCTACATGTTAAATGTTAAATTTAATTAGCTACTTTTTCCTCCTTTTTTGTACACTATTTTTTCCCCCTTTTTTGTTGTTCGGGTAGTGTCAAGATTGAATCGCTAAGATGCGTGCTAACTTCTATCACTACTAAATTTGCCATAGAAACAGGGGGAGAGGTAGAAAGCATAGGGAGGAAACGGGATTCTAAGGAGCCGTTCATGGACCATGAGAGCCTACAAAAATGCCAAGGTCACTAACGCAGGTGTCTGATGGAGAAGTGGACTGTTCCCATAATAAACCAAAGATATATGATTGGGCAACATGAACACCCGGTGGGTGGGGGTTAAGGGAAGCTATTGCTTAACTAGGCAAAATTTCGCATGAGAAAACCTGAGTTGGTTTTGCTTCTTCAGTTCCAAGATGTGTATTCAATAAAGCTTATCTTTTATGGCTTTCAAAAGCATTGAAGATTCTTTGGGGGGGGGGGTTACTAGTCAGACAGTTGACAGGTAGAATGTATGTTTTTGTTTTGTTTCATTTTGTTCGTTTTACTGTTTTGTACTTTATTTTTTTGATAAAACAATAAATTTAAATTAAGAAAAAAAAGGAAAAAAACACATTAATGATGCACTAGAAGAAGGATGAGGGATATCAAACTTGGAAGTATATTTGTGAAAATAATCTCAAACTAGTTGATTGCAAAGAGAATATGAACTGGCAATATCATGATCATGCAAAGAAGGCAAATACATCCATAAGGATCTTAGGAAGCCAGCATCCTGTTTTTGGGAGAGCCCAACTGAAGTATCAAGTCTCCATGGAGGCACCATACTAGGAGAAAACATTGCACAAAACCTGGATTAAGAATGGAATGGAATGGAATGGAATGGAATAGAATAGAATAGAATAGAATAGAATAGAATAGAATAGAATAGAATAGAATAGAATAGAATAGAATAGAATAGAATAGAATAGAATAGAATAGAATAGAATAGAATAGAATAGAATAGAATAGAATAGAATAGTTAATGCTGCTAACATCGGGTGTTATTGCTTTGACAACAGACGGGAATGCATTCATTTTTCTCTTTCGCTTTTATAGCTGATTGATGTTGGGAGGGGGGATGTGGATGAGAGTCCAGTTAGTCATAACAACAATTTCAAGTCGTGGGAATTCAAGGTTACTGAGCCCAGAGTTGATAACGATTTGGCAGGCTGGAGAGCTGTGGAGAGAGCCCGCGTTTCAAGCTAATTGGGGAATGTGATTTATGACTGTTAGTTGGAGGAGGGAATTGTGCTTTGCTACTTTGTGCCAAGGGGAAAGGAATTCAGTTTTTGGCTTCAGTTATGTAGTGCCGATATTATGCTTCTCAAATAAAAGATTCTTTAAGATAAACAATGCCTCAAAGTTCTTTTGAAGAGTTTCATCTGTCGGAACCATGACATTAAGCCAAAAACTCTCAACATTTACCTATCTTGGGGTCCCGAACCCTAGTTGCTATCCCTAGAGTTGAGGGATAGACCGACAAAGATTCAGGGAAGATTTCAACATGGAGAAAGAAAGAATGCCTGACACCAGCACGCCGGCTGCAGCTGCTACCCCAGAAGGGGGAGCGGGAGCCAACGCGTCGGTGGAGAAGGAACTTTTCCAGGCCTCTCAGTTGGGGGCAAAGCACAAGCTGTGAGGACAGCTGATCTGGTCATCGGAGTGGACCTTACCCAGTAGAGACTCCAGACACCTCTCAGAACCATGACAAGAGCTAGAAGGGACCTTGGACGTCTTCTAGTCCAGCCCCCTGCTCCAGCAAGAGAACCTATAACATTTCAGATAAGTGACTGTCCAGTCTCTTCTTAAAAAGCTCCAGTGATGGAGTGCCCACAATTTCTGGAGGCAAGCTGTTCCACTGGTTAATTGTCCTCACTGTCAGGAACTTTCTCATTAATTCCAGGTTGTTTCTCTCTTTGATCAGTTTCCAACCATTGTTTCTTGTCCTGCCTTCAGGTGCTTTGGAGAATAGTTTGACCCCCTCTTCTTTGTGACAGCCTCTCAAATACTGGAATACTGCTATCATGTCTCCCCTATTTCTTCTTTTCTTTAGACTAGCCAAACCCCAGTCCTGCAGCTGTTTTTCGTATGTTTTAGTCTCCAGGACTTGGATCATCTTAGTTGCTCTTCTCTGAACTTTTTCCAAAGTTTCAACATCTTTTTTATAGTATGGTGACCAAAATTGGTTGCAGTATTCCAGATCAGGTTTAGGGAGGGGCAAAGGACCCCAGGAAGAGATCAAAGGAGCTGCTCTTACCCCTGAGGAAAGGCAAGAAGGAGAAGAACAATGTTGCTCTACAGGAGTGAAAAAATAACATGTCTGGGAGCAGCTTCTCCAACTTACAAAAATCTCTCAGCATTCTTCCAATAACTGAAAGATGGTACACAGAAGTTTAAGATATTTTCACTGTTATTCCAGAGTGTCAGACAAAATATAATGAACTCAGTAACAAAATGAGAGATTCTGGCTAAATAAGAGAAAAAAACATCGTAAAAGGAGGAGCCCTTTTAGAGCTGAGCTAGTAAAGCAGAAAAGTTCAGTCTCCCCTTCACTGATTGTTTTAATGCAAATATGGAGCATCCATCAGTCAGAGAAGCTTTAACTGGGATTCCTGCAGAGAGGAAGGTTGGGCTAGATGGTCTCAGAGTCTCCTACAAATTCATAAAGGTAAAATTCTATGATCCTAATCACAAACTGTACATGTAGGAATTTATTTAAAAATGTATACAGCCGTTTAGCATTAGCAATGTTTTGTAGAAAGAAAAATCTTCATCAGGGTCCAGTCCAAGCTGGGAATAAACAAAATGGAGACTGCTTTAGAAAGAAGGTTATAGTTTATTGGAAAGGAGAGCCAGCAAAAAGATGGCTCTGGGAAAACTGACCACATGTTGCTGGGAGTGGTGGGTTTTTATACCTTCTGGGGCTTTTGAGGTTGTTTCATGTTCCTGTTTGAGGCTTTGTATTTCCTGTGTCATGTACTTTGATCTGAGTCTGAGTGTGCCCTTTCGGTATTAGCGGGTTAATCCTATTATGTTCCCAAAGGTCACATCTTTTAGAGTTTGGGTGGGGTATGTAGATTTTAGGGGTCTTTGTCTTCCTAATCTCCTCAGCTTCTAGCTTCCTGGCACCAACCTTCCTGAATGGATTATTACATCTGCATTTCTAAAGGCTGGTGTCTACTGAGTTTTCTGGCTGGGGGCTATTAAGAAAAACTGGGCTTGCTTTTCTGCCTGTAAGATCCTTTGGGAAAATATATTCTGCCTTTTATATATTTCCCCAAATATTTCTTTCTCTGGATTCTTCCCACAGTTTAATATCAAAATTTGTCTGATGCTATCTATTCTTTGGAATATTGTCTCCTGAGCAATTAGATTCGCCAAATCTGCTGGCCTTTTGTAGCATAAGTAGTGTAGGAGACGACCAGACTGAGCCTGAGTGAGGGGTCAAATGCACCATTAGTCTCGAGTCCTGCCCACAGGAGATCTGGGTCCAGCCCCCCTTGAATTCTGTTGGCTCTTGTCTACCGCCTGTCTGCTTTGACCATTGGTGGTTCAGATTCAGAGGTTGGCGTGAATCTTTAAGTTCATTTGAACTGCCTGGACTTCATAATTTTCCTGTGCTTGACAAGTAAGTTGAGATGGTTCCCCTCTTTCTCTTCTGGATTCCTTTCCCAAAAGAACTAAGATTAATGTATCCGTATCTGGACCCCAAACCTGCCATGGCTGCAGCCTTGGAGTCCCCAGCATCTTTTTGCCCTCCTTCCTTCTCCTCGATCTGGAGGAATATGCAGCATTCAAGGCCTGGGCCAGAGTCTTCATGATAGTGTATGAATGGGAGTCATTTAGGATCTGGATTCTGTTCCTTTTCTCCTGGGTCTCCAGTGGGGCTTTCTGGGTGCATCTTCTGCGGCCTTTGACAGAAAAGACGTGCTTTGAAAGAGAACAGCGAAAATAGTGATCTACAAACTGAGGTTCCACAAATAAATGGGATTCAAAGGCATGGTCTTTTGGCCTTTCTTTTACCAAATAACCAAAGTTCCAAATACTATGGATGTAGTTGAAAAGACTGTACTTTTTTGTTGTATACACTACAAAATTTGTGAGGAGCCAGACTTTCCTTTCAATGGGTCCTGGCAAATCTTCAAATGTTAAATGGAAAGGAAGGATTCTGTCTGAAAGGGAATCAAATTCCATGAAATGAACAAAGACATTGACTTGTCTCCACTTAATGACCGCATCTCTGAGGGGTGCTGTATGTCCAGTTTTTGAGAATCGGTGTGATATAACAACACAAATTCCATTCCTGACAAGCATAGGAGTAAAAGTCCTCATGAAGTTCTCTCCATTTTCTGTGTCTGAAGCAAAGAGGCCAATCAAGGCCCATCCAAAATGGAGGAGCAGTTGCACAATTGCTGGGTAGTGGAACCCTTTTTGGGGTAACATCTGGTGGAAAAAGAGAAACTGACTTTTATCACTTAAAGCCTCTGAAGAAGTTTCATAACTGATCTGAAAAATCAATGAAGAATGCTGTGTTATACTTAGGGTCAAATCAAGTCCAAAATATTAGCTTTTAATAAATATAATTTTGTTTTCATGAGCAAATTAAATATATTACTGTTGATTAGCCATTAGATCATATCAAGAAACATAATGTTAAACACTGAACATTAACAACACAGTATATAAAAATGAAATAAAAGGAAACAAATAAAAAAGAATGAATAAAAAATGCAATTTCTATAGCACTCCTACAATTGACCGCAATCAGACCCACATATGTAGATTTCAACTGAACTGCTTTGTTCCAATAAATGTCTAGATTCCATATAAATATTGGAATTCTGACTGCAGAGCAAATATGTTGCTTTAACGTAAAGATCCCAATAGGCTGTTTGTCTAATGTGCGATCAAAGATACTAATCTCTCTCTTGATTCTGAAACTGACATTTGACTTATAGATGTGTTACATCTTCAATCTTTGGAGCTCCACAAATAAAAGTCTGTCCATTATAAGGGGCTTAGATAAATCTTTGATATTTAACCATTGTGTTTAGCTGATGAAATCTTGTTCAAGTAAACACCCCCCTAAGATATTATGGGATTTCTGGTTTCAATACTTGGCAATTTGGAAGGTATGTTGGTAGCAGCTTATCCATTTCACTGTTCCAACCTTACTGAGGATGGTTATACATTTCTCTCCTTCAATGTCCTGGATTCTTTGTGCAGCAATTTTTTAGCTTGTTCTCCAGTTCTACAAGAGACAGAGTTGTGCAAGAAGCAGAGACAGCTCCTAAAATAATTTATCAGTTGTACAATCCAGGATATACTTAATTGAAATTTTGTTGTTATAACACAGAGAATTTTGGAAGTCTGTAAGGTTCCATTTGTTTAATTAACAGAACATATTGTACACATTCCCAAATCATCCCTGAGGGCAGCAGCTGAAGTCCTTTTATCCACCCCCAAAATATTCCTCAGATGCTGTGATTGGGATTGTTCTTCCCATTTATTAAAGTATTGATATATATTAAGCCCCAATCTTCGGTTTGATATAAGGGCTTGAGGGTAAATCTGGCATTATGTACTTTAATAAATTGGAAGAAAGCTGGATAGTGTTTTTTTTTTTAAGTTTAAGCAGTAAATTCAGTTGGTGGGAAGCAATATCCAGTTTCTGAGAAAATTACCCCCGGTAAGAAAAGGTGTTACTTGTTCTATTGGTCACCATCAATAGGCATCTATGGAAATGATGTTGTTTTCAAATATTATAACTTTTAACTTTGATTTATCAGAAATCAGAGCATTCTTATGGCAGTAGGAATCGGGTTTTCTTAACAACCTGCACAACCCAGCTTATGAGTATGATAATAATAATCTATTATCAGCATGAACCATGGTGTTCTAATATGTGTTTAGCACGTTAGATATGTGTATTTCAGGATCCTTCATTAGTGCAGGCAAGTTGTTAATATCTAGACTGAAGAACAAGGGTTCAGATATGCCCCCTTCCCTTCCCCCTTGGTACGCATCGATCCTTCTTCTCGTGGCTCCACTGACAAACCTCCCTCTCAAACCAGGGCTTGTAGGAAGGGCTTGGATCAGGGCCAGCAGTCAGAGCTCCATTTTAAGGGCAATCAATTCCCTCCATCATATTTCTCTGCTTACTCTGTCAAATGCTGCATTAACATCTATAAAGCCAGCAAACTGTGGCTTACCCAACTGACAAATTTTGTGATATTCCAGGATATATCTGTTGAAAATATTACATTATTTATTGATTTCTTAGTTATTATACAAATTTATACAGCTTTCAACTCTTTCTAAAACCTTCTTGTTCTTCTGCAAGGAATGCACTTTTCTTCTACCCAATCTCAAGTTTACTTAAGAGGAACATGACATCAATTTTAACCACAATATCTATTAGACTAACTGGCCTGTAATTGCTAGAGTTTTTTATTCCATTTTTTAAAATATGCAGACACTACTATTGCCAATTTCAATCCAACTGGGTATGGCAAGTATTATTTATATGTGAAAATAAATATGCCAGTAAAGGGCTCCATAATAGTCCTCTAGTTGAATAGCTGGTAGAAAGTTCTCTCCAAGGACCTTCTTGCTCTTCAGGCCTTTTATGATAAATATGAACATAATAGAGTCAAACATAGTTGATACATTGAAAAAACAGTTCTTGAATTCCATGGAAAAGATATGGTTGCATCAAAATATCAAAATAAAGAAATACAAACAAACCTGTGGGGTTTTGTAGGTGTCTGCTAATGTTGACATCTGGATGGAGATGTCCCTCCTAGCTGCATCAAGAAGAGCCAGGAGGTTGTCCTTCCTTCCACAGCCGTAGTTGGGGACATTGGCTTCTCCAGTGGAGAGAATGTCCAGCAAGGCATCTGAAGTGCAAAAAGGGCTTAAATAGTTGTCATGAAGGTTATAGCCAAGTGTGAGATTGTGCAGGAGCTGGGGATTCTTGTTGATTGCTTGAATAGCAAAAATGAAGCGTAGGACATTTGAAAAACCATAAGAATCCCTATTGTAAAAAGTGAGTATTATTATAATAATCAAAAGCAACAACAAATACTTTAAAAAAATAATAATCCTCTTTGTCTCCACAAGCCTACTGAATCTTAACTATATTGATCCAAAACCAAGGATCAGTTACACAAATATGGAAATAGCCTAGACTGGAGCAACTACAACTATTTTAATCGTTACTTTAAATAAAGTTCAATATTTAAGTGATGAATTAAAGGAATGGAACTAGAAGAGGAAAATAATCTGGAGTTCTTTCATGATTTTTTTTTTTTAGCCCCATCTTTGGATATGAATCTCTTCCACAAAATAAGACAAAAGAGAGAAGCCATGGAAATAAAAATCATTCAGGAAATTAGACAGGTACTGCAATATAGGAATAAATAAGAAGAAAAGGAGAGTGTCAGAAATGCAAATTGAGGGAATGCAAGTCCATCACTCTGAATGACTTACGTATCAGACTGAATGGAAGGAACCATGTTGAAAGGCAAAGATGTTCGCAGCATTATTTTGACAGTTGTGAATATACTAATGAGATGGTCTCCTGGCCTGTAAAAGCTCCATGGATTGTTTCCACCCTGGTGCTCCAAACTCAGCGGGCACTTCGTTCTAAGCTTCCCAGAGACTGGCATGGACACCAGCAGCATCAGAAGCAGGAGGTCCATAATTCACAGGGCTTCAATCTGCTTTCTACATCAAAGGCAGCCATTGGAGAAGTAGCATAACATCTCAAAGGTCTGGATAGTCATAATTACAAAAGAGAAACAACTTCTCCTCTTGGGATCCTGAACTTCTTTGGGTTTCATATGCAGAGGAGAGGCTGGAGAAAAGCATGTTAGTGAAAAATCACAGATACACCCCTGAGGGCACTTTTTGTTGTGGTTACGTGTCTTTCCTGTCAGGACATGTCCAGAAAGTGATGCTGGATGAAGATAGTTAAAAAAACAAGGGAACTGTCTTCTGTTGTCCTTAAGTGTGGTCTCCCATCTCCAGAGACAACTGGGGAAGGTCACTTAGAGCTATGGAGTTTGGTGACACTCCAGATTGATGTCACTTAACTCTAGGGCTGCCTGTCTTCTAATGCCAAGGAAGCAATCAGTACCCATGAACCCTTCCTAATATATTAAGTGTAGGGCCCATTGCTGATTTTCTTTTATACTCCATGTATGAATCCTAAATTGGAGCAGTTTTTAAAATTGCTTGTGTCTGAAGTAAAATTTCATTTCCCATCTTTTCTAACACTATCAATTTTGGGATGAGAGGCAGGCAAGTGACAGCCATATCAGCTATATCATTGGGTAAATAGGGAGAAAGTTAGAATTGGTACATTTTTTTCCTTTTCATTTATTCTTTCTGTGTGGTCTTTTTGGGTTCATCTCAGACTTTTTAATAAAGTGTTAGATGTAAAGTCTGTACCTGAGATGGTGAAACTGCCCACAACGTGGTGGTTTTGGGGCACCCGGTGATCCTTCCTATGGTTGTGAGGATGCACATGGTGGGATGGGACCCCTGTGACTTTCTCCCAAAAGACCTCCAAGAGCTTTCAAGATGTAGTTTTTTTGGAGGGTCTCTATTTTCCTGCTTTATCAGGATCAATTGTTGAGGGATTATATATAGAATAGAATAGAATAGAATAGAATAGAATAGAATAGAATAGAATAGAATAGAATAGAATAGAATAGAATAGAATAGAATAGAATAGAATAGAATAGAATAGAATAGAATAGAATTGGAAGGAACTTTGGAGGTCTTCTAGTCCAGCCCCCTGCTCGAGCAGGAGAACCTATACCATTTCAGACAAGTGGCTGTCCGGTCTCTTCTTAAAAACCTCCAGTGATGGAGCACCCACAACTTCTGGAGGTAAGCTGTTCCACTGGTTAATTGTCCTCACTGTTAGGAAGTTTCTCCTTAATTCCAGGTTGCTTCTCTCTTTGATCAGTTTCCAACTATTGTTTCTTGTCCTACCCTCTGGTACTTTGGATAATAGTTTGACCCCCTCTTCTTTGAAGCCATTTCAATGCTCGATGGGTGGAAAGAGTCTCGGGAAGAGGAGATCCCTCCCTTCCCCTCCAAGGATCCCCTCAGGGGGAAACCAGATCAATGTGGGGAGTGTGGAAAGGTCTTCAGAAGGAGTCCTTCTCTTCTCTCCCAGGAAAGAGGCTGCCGGAGGGAGAAACCGTCTGAATGCGAGGACTGGGAAGGAGCTGCAGGGAGAGGCTTCCCTGGCTTCCCAGAGGGAGAAACCCTGAACGGGAGACGCAGGAAGGGGGGAAAGAGCCTCAGAGACAGGATCTATTTGATTACCATAAAAAGATCCCCACAGGGCAAAATCCAGATCAGTGCAGGGAGAATGAGGAAATTTCACTCAGGGCAGAAAAGTTCTTTCCCATGGAAGGTGGGAAACCTGGCAAAGGTGGAAGCTGAGGTGTTTAGCTGTAGCTAGAATTGTGTTAGGATTGTTTATCTTCCATCCTTTTTTAACTGTGTTCTCTGTGTGAAACCTTATACTTTTTGCCACAACTTTAATAAAGTCGATCTTGGTTTAAACCCTGGAGTTGCCCCAGGGCCTCCTTGCCCCCACCTCAGGCGGGCTGAGCTCCTGACTCCCAAAACCAGACCTGGATGGGGAGGGTCTCCCCCTAGATCCTCTCCTGGGTCCCCAGAGGGCTGGTGGGGAGGGAGAAACCGGGGGGTCACAAAGGGAGGGGGCAGCAGAAGGAGACCCAATGGGCCAGTGGCTCTTCTCCCACAGACGGGGGTCCCCTTCCCTAATTTCATGGGGGCAGAAGTGGGATATTGAACACTGGAGGATATCAGGCAATCAAGGAGTTTTCCCTCTTTTTATATAAAAAAGATTTCTTTTTCTTACCAATCAGCAGAGGATACACAACACTCTTTTAATTTTATTCCTAGAAACTAGAAATAGACTAGGTAGAGCTGGGGCAGACAGTCAGCTGAGGAGTGACAAAGTGTCTCATGCTATCTACACAACCTGTTTTAACTAGATACTTCACCAATGCCTGCATTCACACTTGCAACTCTAAAGCATGGTTTGTTTTCTGAGGTTGAACCTGCTGGGCGATGAGTCAATGAAACATGGGGACCCCAAAGTATATTAATTCGGTGGAGACAAGTTGAACAATCGATTATAATTGAAAATAGGCTGGAGACACTTTTCTTCCTGCGAGGATCATTTCACACAACACACTTCACCAAGTGTGGGGAAATGTTCTCATAGCCACCCTGAGACAAAACCCAGGTTTAGGTGCAGCCTCTTGAGAGCCAAGAATGAACCCCTGATGACAGCAGCCGCCTCTCCTCCTCTCCTCTGGGGTCTCTCCTGGGGTTAACCCAGAAATAGGGGTGGGCTCATTTCTGACTGGAAAGGGGCTTCCTCCCCTGTGGGCCTGTCCAGGCTTCAGTGAGACAAAGCAGAGACCCTCATGGAGGAGAGAAGCCCTTTTAATGCCTCAGCCTGGCCTTCAAAAACAACAGCTTGAACCCAGAGCCACCAAGGACCTGGTAAGCCAGGCACGGAGAGTAGAGCCTGAGATACGGGCTGTCATCTGTTCCTCACCATAAGGAGGGTCCTGCCCATTCCTTCAGATCCCCACCACTCAGCCCCCTCCCCAGTTCTCCCTTCTAGGCAAAGCTGGACACATCCAGAGAAGAGACACAATCCGTGAACAATTGATCCAAATAAACAGGGACACAGGTGCCCCAAGAGCAGCTCCAAACCACTTGGAGGTTTTTTAGGGAAGGGGTTCACCCCACAGCCTCAGAGATGGGAATGTCACACCCCACCAAGGGCATTCACACAACCAGAGGGGGGAGGGGCATCAGATCTCAAAAAATCATGTGGCTAGAAAACAGGTCACACCATTTTGGCTGTGGGAACCGCCTCCACCTTTGTAAGCCGCCCAGAGAGACCCTGCCAGAAGATGGGAGGCCAATAAATTTCATAAAGAAATTAATACATCTCAGTTTCAGACCTTTCAGTCCATTCTTGATTTAATAAACCAGAAAGAAACTTCAAAATACAAAGAATCTTACATCAATACGTAAAGACAATGTCGAACGTGTGAAGAAGAAAAAACTTCCACCAACTCTATGACCTTCTCCCTATTCAGCCAACGATGCAGCCCACTGGCTGTCACTTTCCTGCCTCTCATCCAAAAACTGATATTGCTTAGAAAAGAGGGGAAACAAAATTTAACTTCAGGCACAAGGAATTTTAAAATCAGGTGCAATTTATGATTAATATATAAATTTCTGATACAAAAGAAAATCCCAAACAGGCCCCACTCCTCTTAACGTTAGGCAGAATCCAAGGGGTCTGATTGCTTCCTTGGCAATTAGAAGAGAGGCAACACAAGTGTTAAGTGGCACCAACCTAGAGTGGCACCAAACACCACAGCTCTGGGTGACCTTCCCCAGCAGTCTCTGGAGACAAGGAGACCACGTTGAAGGACAGAAGACATCAGTTCCCTTGTTATTGAGTTACCTTCCTCCAGCATCACTTTCTGGACATGTCCTGACAAGAAGGACCACAACCACAACAGAACAGAACCCCCAGGAATGTGTCTGTGATTTTTCACTAACATGCTTTTCTCCAGTGTCTCCTCTGCACATGGAGCCCAGAAGAAGTTCAGGATCCCAAGAGGAGAAGTTGCTTCTCATTGTAATTATGACCACCTGGGTCTTTGAGATCTCTGTGCCTTTGATGGAGACATCAGACTGAAGCCATAAGCAAAGGATCTTGTATCAGAAAAGGATAAATTTGTTAGGTCAAGCTCTGAGGGAACACGTTTTGGGACAGGCCGGGGCTCTGCTGGTGATTGTACCTCTCTCTCCTCCTAGATGAAGCTGAGTGTTTCTCTGTTTCTATCATGAAAGTCTCTGGCATCTCCACCTTCTGAGAGTGCTTTGAATTCTTCCACTTGTTCTCTGCTGTTGGTGTTAGAAACAGGAAGAGGATTAATAAAGCCCTATGAATTATGGACCTGCTGCTTCTGGTTCTGATGCTGCTGGTGTCCCAGCCGGTCTCTGGGAAACTTAGAATGAAATGCCCGCTGAGTTTGGAGCACCCGGATGAAAATAAACCATGGAGCTTTTACAGGCCAGGAGACCATCTCATTGGTATAGTCACCACTGAAAATGAACTATTGCATAAAATATTGCCTTTCAACAGTGCTCCTTTTGTTCCATCTCCATCGTAAGTTGTTCAAGGTGATGGACTTGCATTCCCCCCATTTTCTAATTCTCACACTTTCCTTCTTTTCACTTGCTTCTATATTACAGGACTTCTCTAATTTCCTGGATGATTTTGATTTACTCTTTTTTCTTATTTTGTAGAAGAGATTCAAAACCAGAGATGGGGTTAAAAAAATCCCAAAGGCAATCAGATTATTTTCCTCTCCCCATGCACTCCTGAATTCATTACTTAAATTCATTTTGTTTAAAGTAGTGATTGAAACAGTTGTCGTTGCCTCTGCTCAGCCCATTCCCCTATTTGTATAACTGATTATTGGTTTTGGATCAGTATTGGCTTAAGACTCAGTAGGCTTGTGGAAACAAAAAGGAATAAATTGTTGAAAAAAATGTTGTTGCTATTGATGATAATAACATGAACATTTTTTACAGTGAGTATTCTTTTGGTGTTTTATACACCCTACCATTAATTTTTGCCATTCAACTGGTCAACAAGAATGCCCAGCTCCTGCACAATCTTACACTTGGCTACAACATTCATGACAACTATTTCAGCCCTTCACGTACTTCAGATGCCTTGCTGGACATTCTCTCTACTGGAGAAGCCAATGTCCCCAACTACGGCTGTGGAAGGAAGGAGAACCTCCTGGCTCTTCTTGATTCAGCTAGAAGGGACATCTCCATCCAGATATCAACATTAGCAGACACCTACAAAGTCCCCCAGGTTGGTGTGTTTTATTCTCTGAGCAACAGATCCAAACATACCTTCTACATGGAATTCAAAAGTTGCTTTTCTCCATATTAGCAAACATATCAATTATATTTTTTCTATTATGTTTATGTTTAAATTCCTCATAAAAGGCCTGAAAAGCAGTAAGGTCCCTGTAGAGGACTTTCTCCTGGCCATTCAAAAAATATCCCCAGTTGTGGGTGAACTATTGGCATGTTCATTTTCACATAGCAATAATACCTGACATATCCAGTTGTACTCAAGTTGGCAATAGTAGTGTTTCTTTATACAAAGAAAATGGAATAAATAGGACTCTAGCAATTACTGGTTAGTTACACTAATGGATATTATGGTGTGGCTTTTGCTTTGCCACATCAGGGTGGGCTACTCATGAATCTTGGCATGCAAGTATAGACAACACACAGGTTCTCCTCGGGATGAGTCCGCCCAGGGCGTGTTCTGAGCGACCCTTTTATTTAGAAGGCATATGGTAATACAGGCAACAAGTCTGGTAACTTATTATTGATTATATTCAGCATAATGTTAACATGTGCTATTGTTATTGGTTAAAACCTTTTCCAATCATATATCCTATTATGGTCATGTTTTTCTCTTCTCCCATCTTGTCATTTCCTCATTGCCAGCTTAAGATTTACTTAGTCAGCAGCTTAAGGTTTACTTAGTCAGCAGCTTAAGGTTTACTTAGTCAGCAGGGTTTTATCTACTGCGTTACTTCTTTGTCCTAGGTTCCTGGTTCACAGGCTGGCCACTGGCCTAGTCCTGCCATAGGAGCCTGAACCTGCTCCCAACATCTCCTCTGTTTTTACTTTTATAAAGCTGTGTCATTTGTCATCAGATTTTGTCTATCAGGAAAACACTTGCCATTGAAGTGTGTGGTACCGTTTAAGCTGCCAACATCTGAAGTAGGGTCGGCATTGTCGGTACCAAGAGAGGGTGGGGTGACATCATCCTCCTCATTGCTGGTCATAACAAAAAGGTGTTTGGCGTCTGAAAGGTTTAGCATTGACCTACGTAATTGTATAGAATTAATAAATTCCAACTCATAGTCAGAGTCTAGTGTGAGGAGGGACGTGTTTTCCATAACTTTTCCAGATTGTATTGGTTGATAATGGTGATGTTCTAATACCATATTTTCCAAGTTACCTATTTTAGTTTCCACAAAGTTTTTTAAGCGAGATAAAATACAAGGGCCGAATATACATGCAAGGAGTAACAATATCAGTGGTCCTGCTATGGCACTTATCAGGGTGGTCATCCATGGAGAAAAGTTGAACCAGGATTGAAACCATCCTTGGTGATCCTCCCTTTCCTTCTTTCGTTTATTCAGGCCCTCCCTGAGTTTGGTCATGGAGTCCTGCACTATGCCAGAGTGGTCTGCATAGAGGCAACATTCTTCTCCTAAGGCCACACATAACCCCCCTTCTTTTAGAAAAAGCAAATCAAGTCCTCTTCTGTTCTGTAAGACCACTTCAGAAAGGGAGGTTAAAGATTTTTGTAAGTGAGATATAGAAGTTTCTATTCTCTCTAGGTCTTCATCGATGGCTGCTCTAAGATTGTGGTATTGAGTATACTGATGTGCGAAGGAAGCTATGCCAGTTCCTGTTCCGGTTAGGCCAAGTCCTACCAAAAGAGCTACTGTGAGAGTGGAAATAGGTTCTCGCTTGTGTCTTATGAGTCCTGACCCTGAGTAGGTGTGGTAAACTTCTTCTTCTGTGTGGATGTATATGCGTGGCAAGACCTGGACAAGGATGCAGAAGCCTTTGGTGGTTATCACATGGCCGTGGGCACAGGCTGTAAGGCCTGTAGAGCAAGCCCACCATCCTTCCCTAGGTGGTATGTAAAAAAGTGTTGTGTCAATCTCACTATGTGTTATGTTGCAGTATTGTTTATACTGCGTGGGTACCTGTCCAATGCAGGTTCCCTTACCTGACATTGACTGCAGTGTTTGTGAGCCATGTTTCCATCTGCATACCTTATCACCCAAGGAAGTATTGTATGGAGAGACAAACCCTACAGCCTCATAATATGGGGGTTGAACATTGTAGCAAAACCAGCAGGCTGTAGTAAGGTTAGGATGGGTGCTATTAACCAATTGATAGGTGGCAGTGACAATGTCCCAAAGAGGGTTCCCAGGGCGGCTCTGTGAAGGAGAGTAAGAATGATCAATAGGAGTAGGCGGATTTTTCTCAGAAATATCGGTGGGTTGTGGGGGAGGCGCCTGACGGTCAGTTAATATGTTGTTGGGGCCTATCGATACCGGGGGTCCTATAGGGGTTTGTATCAGTTTTATGGTAAAGATATTCCCTAGCTTGTTGCTGTTGTCGTAAACGCGACCTCCCCAAGTAACGCCTGCCTGCCACCCCCCGTGCCTTTTTCCTTGGGTGGTAAAGGAAATCTTAACCGGATTACAGTTAAAGTGTCTTTGGTCTTTTTCACATTTAACATTCTCGCCAGTCCGTTTGAGCGTAATAAAATAATCTTTGAGAGGGGGTCCCATGTTATTTCTCCCGTAGAGACACAGTCCCAGTTTGCACAAAAGTATACGCTTTCCCCCCCACATTTCTTCCGGTATATTATGTCTTTCCTATAGCCAGGGCAAACATAAAGGGGCCATCTCTTGATCCATTGGTGGCTGGTGATGGTGGTGGCCCCCAGCATTATGCCAAAATCAAAGTACAGGTCAGGGAACCAGGATCCCGGCACCGCCACGGACGAAGTGGAGTTCAGGATGTTTGCGCGGATGTCCAACATCACCCACGTTAAGGTTTGGGGCTGGTGAGGATTGTGGAGGGCAAGAAAGGCGTCAGGATGCTGTCTGTCTGCCAGTAGGCAAAGCGTTGTTAGGAACATCGTCTTTTGGATCAGGTTTGGGATGATATGGGCGAACATGGCGACCCGGCACCCACAGAACTCTGTCAGGAAGCTGAACAGCAGCGTAGCCACGTCCCCAAGTGATCAAGTCAACTGGACCTTTCCACTTCAGATCTGGGAGTTGGCAATACCAGACCTGTGGGCGGGAGGGGGTAATGGGAGGAGAGGAAAAATGTCTGTCTGCTGCAGACGTCGGTGGAGTTCCAGTAAGATTAAGGAAATTCAATGTATATAAACAAAGATTTAAAATGTCTTGCACAGCTGGGAGGCTAGGGGGTCCTTTCCCTTTTGATTCAATATGTCTGTCAAGAGAGGTTTTTAATGTCTGATTCGCTCTCTCTACTATTGCTTTGCCCTGGCTATTATAGGGAATGCCAAACTTGTGGATGATTCCCCATTTTTGACAAAAGGTAGCAAAGACGGTGCTAGTATAAGCAGGGCCATTGTCAGTTTTAAGTTCTAATGGGCGTCCCAGCGTTGCAAAGGTCCGAATGCAATGATTGATGACATGTTTGGTGGCTTCTCCCCTTTGGGGGGAGGCCATGATGAACCCAGAGAATGTATCAATGGAAACGTGAATGTATTTCCATGGAGAAAAGGATGCATACTGGGTTACATCCATTTGCCAAATCTGGCAATATTCCAATCCTCTGGGGTTGACACCCATTGGGATGGAATGTGCCTGTTTACTACATGTGGGGCACTGCTGTAAAATAGCGGTGGCTTCCCCCGCAGTGATGCCAAACTGTTTGATAAGCGCCTTCTTGTTCTGATGAAAATAGGAATGACTTTCCCATGGAGTCAAAGAAGACACTGGAAAATGAGTAACAGGTAAAAGGAAAGGAGAAGAAGCGGCAGCCGCCGCAGCATCAGCTGTATCATTGCCTTCCTGAAGAAAGCCTGGGAAGGGCTGATGACTTCGAATGTGAGAAACATGAAAAGGGTGTGATCGTGCAGAAATCAAATGTTGTAAAGTGAGAAAAAGAGACAAAAGGTTATGTTCTATAGAAGGAGAAAGATAGGCTTGAAATATTGAGGAAACAATTTGAGAAACATACAAGCTATCCAAAATTAAATTGAAAGGTTGTTGTGAAAAGGTTTGAAAGGCAAGGATTGAAGCAACGAGTTCTGCACGCTGAGCAGAAGTTTGGGGTGGTGTTATTTTTGTACACCATTCCCCATTTGACTGCCAAGCACAGGCACCATACTTCTTGCTGCCATCAGCAAATACAGTAATGGCGTCTGGAATAGGAAACGATGCATAGGGAGAATGCCAAATGAATGGTACTGTTTTTAACAATTGTATTCTTGGGTCTGGGGGTGGATGGCAAGAAAAGGTTCCTGGCCAATCGGCAAGAGCAAATTGGAGCTGTTCGCTGGAGGACAGGAGATTCTCCCATGTATTTAAAGAACAGGGAACATATATGATTGAAGGCTCTACACCTGCAAGGGCTTTGGATCTATAACGTCCCTTTTGAATTAACAAAGCTAGTTGGGAAGGCTTTGTAGTAATGGTGGAGCGAGGTGTATGTTGTAGGTGAAGCCACTCAAGAATCAACAAGGAGGGAATAGTTTGGACAATAGCACATGTAGGTAAAGAAATAGTATTACACAATAAAAGAGAAAAGGGAATGTTTGGGGTCATTCGGTCAACCCACTGAATTTGTAGGGCTTGGTTGACCAATTGAATCACTTTTAAATGACTGTCCTGCAGTGGAATAACATCTGCAGGATGTTTGCCTTTGGTTAAGGCTGAAAAAAGAGGTGATAATTGAAAAGTGGTGAGACCTATATAAGGTCGAATCCAATTAATAGCACCTAAATATTGCTGTAATTGAAGTAAAGTTGGTTGGTGTGGTAATTTTAATAAAGGAGAAAGTGGTGCAGCATGAGAGGCCAATAATTTATGGCCCAAATATTGAAAAGGAGGGGAGGTTTGGACCTTGTCAGGAGCAATGTGCAAACCTCCTTTTTGCAAAATTGTTGTGAGGGTTGGCAAAGTTGCAAAAACAGTACCCTTTGGGCCTGGTGCTGCGACCAAAATATCATCCATGTAATGGTAAATCAAAAAAGAGGGATGAAGGTCTCGATATGGTTGCAAAACATGGGAAACAAAAAACTGACACATTGTAGGGCTATTAAGCATGCCCTGTGGTAAAACCTTCCATTGGTAGCGCTGAGTTGGTTGAGAATTATTCAACTCAGGCACTGTAAAAGCAAATAAATGTTTATCCTGTTGATGCAAAGGAATGGAAAAAAAGCAATCCTTTAAATCAATTATCATTAAGTCAAAATCCTGAGGGATGAGATTCGGATTTGGAAGACCACATTGTAGCGCCCCCATGGGTTGCAAGATGGAATTGATGGCTCTAAGATCATGCAATAAACGCCATTTACCAGATTTGTTTTTAATGACAAAAACTGGAGTGTTGTACGGACTGACTGAAGGTTCGATGTGATTTTTGTCTAATTGTTCCTTAACCAAAGATCTTAAATCTTCCAACTTTTCCCTGGGTAAAGGCCATTGATCTATCCAAACAGGATTGTGACTGGTCAAAGTTAGGCGTAATGTAAATGAGCAAGGCATTATTGTAGAGACAATTTTGCCTGAAATTGGGACATCAAATCTCTGCCCCACAGGTTAGTATGCAAAGGAAGAATAACAGGTTTGATAAAAGCAGTGAGTGTGCTAGAGGTAGAAGTAACAGGAAGCCAATTAGTGCTAATTTTAGCTGGCTGGACACCTCCTACCCCTCTGACGGACGGGGCGTCATCAGTTGGCCAATGGGCGGGCCATTCTGTAGATCGTATGACAGAGACGTCAGCTCCCGTGTCTAAAAGACCAGAAAAAATACGTCCGTTGAGTTTAAACTCTGCAGTAGGACGAGGTCCTTGCACGGTGTGTTCCAGTGCTAAAGCATCAGAAGCAGTTTCAAGCAAAATCATAGTTGCCACTATTGTTCCTTTGTCAATAGTGACTGGAGAATTTACCATAATGGTTAATGCCAAATCTGAAAAGGAATCACAACTGCGCAAAAAAGGAGCAGCAATGACACCTTGTGCCACCAGGTCAAGATGAGGGAAAATTAAAACAGGTAAAGCAGCAGGTAAATTCAATGGCAAACGAGGTGAAATAAAAAGGAGATAAACGTGAGCAGGCAAAGTATAGGTAACTGTTTCATTGGCTGTCATTTCAAAGGAATGGGATAAGTATTCATTATCTGGGGGTTCAACCTTTATAGCGGGGCTGGCTGAAAGCCCCTGAATTAGTTTCCCGATTGCGGGGGGTTCAAAGAATTTAAAGGAAATGAACGGCATTGATTAGCCCAATGAAATCCCTTTTTACATTTTGGACAAACAGTTTTAGGTTTTGCTGATTGAAGACCTCCCTTTTTGTTAGCACCGCCCCCAGGGGCGCGGCACTGTGATTTAAAATGGCCAGGTTTCCCGCAATTGAAACAGTTTCCTGTTGGGCGGGAATAAGGTGAGGGGGAGGTGGAAGAAAAGGAGGAGGAAGAAGAAGGAGGGAATGAGTTGTTGTTTTGTAGTGCAGCTGCTAATGCCTCCATTTTATATCCGGTTGTGCCCACTATGCGACAGGCTTGCAAAAATTCTGCCATAGTGATACCTGGTCTATTAGCCAGAGGTTGCAGTACCTTCTGGCAATCTTTATTAGCGTTTTCATATGCCAATTTAATCAACAGTTCTTCCTGAGCTGCAACATTATCAATTTGTCGCTCTATTGCCAATTGCAAACGACTAACAAAATTCGCATAATTTTCTGTGGGCTGCTGAATGATTTTTGAAAAGGTTTGGGTCTGAGTAGGCGATGAATCATCAACCTTTTTTATAGCAGCCATGGCACAACGACCAATGATGGTAAAAGCAGCACGGTCTGTTTGAGCCTGATTTGCTATGGTGGTGAGAGTACCAGTACCCAAAATATGATCTCGAGTGATATTTGGGTTGGGCAAACCCGCAGCTATATCAATCTCTGCCTGTTTTTGGTATTCTGACCACCATATCACATATTGAGCAGGAGTTAACAACATATTAAACAACAATTGCCAATCAGCCAAAAGCATCACAGTAGTAGCAGTAGAAAGAGAGTTCAACAAGCCTTGAGCATAGCGAGATTGCAAGCCATAAGTAGATACTGCAGTTTTTAGTTCTTTTATAATTTTCATGGACATAGGATTGTGTACCGGGACTGCAGGTGCCCCGGCGGCTGCTCCCACGGGCACAACAAAAGTAAGTGGAAAGGCAGCACAAGCCTCCATTTCCTGAGAGTCTAATTCACCCCTATTCCGTGCCTCTATCATAGTCCGAATAAGGTCTCCCCCCACACTTTGCTGCGTTGGAGGGGGGCACGGACACAGGGGCGCAGATGGATCATTGCCTTCTCCCTTTTGCATTACAGGGTAGAAGGCTTTTGGGATGGTTTTTGTGGATTCATAAGGAGGAGGAGGAGAGTCCACAGGTTGTTGAACATCAAATTTATGATGAATCATAAGGCATTCCATTACCACGCGCCAAGTAGTTAAAATTTGTATTGGGGCTCTTGGGGCTGCATGGAAATATTCCCCAAGTTTGGTCCACGTGGTTAATTTTAAGGTGCCTTTTTCGGGGTAAGAAGGACATTGTTGCCAAATGTACAATAAAAGAGAGACTAAATCTTTCTTTTTCAAACGAGGAAGTGTTCTTCCACCGTTTGAGGAAATTTTGATAGATGATTCGGTTAGCTTTCCCAATTCCTTCAGGTGGGCCACCTGTTGTTGGGAAAACTTTCCGCCCATACTCACGAGAATCCAGCCGTGTTTCAGACGGGACGAGTTGCGCGCAGCCTCCTTCAGGCGAATGAGTAAGGACGGTCCGAGACGATCACGTCGGGGTCACCAGAATGTGGCTTTTGCTTTGCCACATCAGGGTGGGCTACTCATGAATCTTGGCATGCAAGTATAGACAACACACAGGTTCTCCTCGGGATGAGTCCGCCCAGGGCGTGTTCTGAGCGACCCTTTTATTTAGAAGGCATATGGTAATACAGGCAACAAGTCTGGTAACTTATTATTGATTATATTCAGCATAATGTTATCATGTGCTATTGTTATTGGTTAAAACCTTTTCCAAGCATATATCCTATTATGGTCATGTTTTTCTCTTCTCCCATCTTGTCATTTCCTCATTGCCAGTTTAAGATTTACTTAGTCAGCAGCTTAAGGTTTACTTAGTCAGCAGCTTAAGGTTTACTTAGTCAGCAGGGTTTTATCTACTGCGTTACTTCTTTGTCCTAGGTTCCTGGTTCACAGGCCGGCCACTGGCCTAGTCCTGCCATAGGAGCCTGAACCTGCTCCCAACACCCTACTAGGTAACATCATCAATGATAATGTTAGGTAGGTACTAAGTAAGATCAACACTTACCTAGTTGAGTAATGAAACATCTGCAAGAAAACAAGGATCCCCAGAGAGCATCGAAGACCCCACAATTCAACCCTGGGCTTCAAATATTCTCTTCTCTTGGTATTTTCATGGAGTGTTTCCTAACCCACTGGAACCCCTTGGGACAGAAACATCTGAAAATGTGTTTAGATAGGGTGAGGGAGTTGTTCTTCAGTTTCCCTTACCTGTGTTTTCCTGCCAATTTCTCCATCATGTCTTCTGCTAAGCTTGAAAGAAGCGTTCCCTCTCTTTTCCTAAACATTCTGAGCTCCACCATTTGTGCTGAGCTGCTGCAGGTCCACCCCTTGTTGATGGCATCTTCTTGTTCTGTCCACCAGTGGTGGGATTCAAATATGTGAACAACCGGTTCTCTGTGTGGATGCCGCTTCCGGAAGTCCATTCTGGGCCTGGGCAACACAAAATTAGCTACCGGTTCTGCCGAAGTGGTGTGAACCGGTTGAATCCCACCACTGCTGTCCACCCATTTTTTATTGCAAATTTGCAGTATTGCAGGACAAGAAACAATGGATGGAAACTAATCAAAGAGAGAAGCAACCTAGAACTAAGGAGAAATTTCCTGACAGTGAGAACAATTAACCAGTGGAACAACCTGCCTCCAGAAGTTGTGAGTGCTCCAACACTGGAAGTTTTTAAGATGAGTTTAGACAATCATTTGTCTGAAAAGGTATAGGGTTTCCTGCCTGAGCAGGGGGTTGGACCAGAGGACCTGCAAGGTCCCTTTCAACTTTGTTGTTGTTGTTGTTGTTATTATTAAGGGCTGGGAATGTTCCTGTTTCTACATTCTTGTAAAACAGAGGTCACATTTTAGGCCTCAGCGTGAATGCTAAGTGCTGCTGGGCATCTAATTGAAGGCTCTAATATTCATCAGCCTGCATTTCCAGGAATTATGGGGGCGAAAAGAGAGAGAGAGAGAGAGAGAGAGAGAGAGATCTTATCTGCCCTTTCATAGCAACAAGATCCTTATTGTAAAAAATGCTGAATTTGACACTAGGAGATATACAGAAGAAAGCCAGTTCCTCTTGTCCTCTTTAATCTGTAATCTGCTCTCCTCTGTCTAGGCTTCTGAGGTTCACCTCCAGCAAAGATCTTTCTCAATCATTATTGTTTTGGGTAGTAGATATAAGAATGGGGCTCCTAAGCCATCCAAGAGGCTAGATCTTATGAGTCCCCTTTCTTTTCTTCTTGTCTACACCAGAACCAAGAGGCATTGAGGTCAGCCAGTGAAGCCTTGCTGGCTCAGCTGGATGATCTGAATGCCAACCTCAAGGAGAAGACCCAGAAGGTGGCCGTGCTGGAAAGCCGACTGGAAATCCTTTTACCCTTGCGGGGAACCCTGGAAGAGGTGAGGAACTATGGAAAGCCATTGATTACTGCCATGCATTCGCCCTGGGGCTGCCTTTGAAGACTCCTGGGAAGCTTCAGTTGCTTCAAAGTGCTGTGGTCTTTCTGCAGCTAGATGAAACCGTGTAATGCCTATTTTATGACTGCTGATTTGCTCTGGTTATTCCCCCTTAAAAGCCTTTATGGCTTGTCTCCCAGTATCTATAGAATCATCTCTCTCCTGCTGATCTGGTGTGCTCCATGCGTTTCTACATGGAGGAATCCATAAGTGTCCTCACCTCATCTGAAATAAAAGGAATGCCTTAGCTGGTGTGTAGAGTATCTTACCTTCTGATGCTCTAAATCTAAAAATCTAAATTTTTCAAACTTGGCAACATTAAGCTGTGTGAATGTCTCCTTGCAGAATTCCCCAGCCAGCAATTTCAGAGGGATACTTTACTTTTAGGATCCAATCTGGGTCAGTCACTGGGACCCAGACAGGATGACATGATAGCAGTATTCCAGTATTTGAGGGGCTGCCACAGAGAAGAGGGCATCAAACTATTCTCCAAAGCACCAGAGGGCAGGAGAAGAAACAATGGATGGAAACTGTCCAAAGAGAGAAGCAACCTGGAATTAAGGAGAAACTTCCTAACAGTGAAGACAATTAACCAGTGGAACAGCTTGCCTTCAGAAATTGTGGGCACTCCATCACTGGAGGTTTTTAAGAAGAGAATAGACAGTCACTTGCCTGAAATGGTACAGGTTCTCCTGCTTGAGCAGGGGGCTGGACTAGAAGACCTCCAAGGGCCTATTATTCTATTCTATTCTATTCTATTCTATTCTATTCTATTCTATTCTATTCTATTCTATTCTATTCTATTCTATTCTATTCTATTCTATGCTATTCTATGCTATGCTATGCTATGCTATGCTATTCTATTCTATTCTATTCTATTCTATTCTATTCTATTCTATTCTATTCTATTCTATTCTATTCTATTCTATTGTCTAAGTCTAAGTCTAAGTCTAAGTCTAAGTCTAGTCTATCTGATCTGAAGTCTCAGGAAGAATTAGAATCCCATCTTTCTAGGTTCTATAATATCTCAAGATTTAAAATGGACACCTAACATCAAAAATGTCATCAAAAAAGCTCAACAAAGAATGTTCTTCCTGAGCCAACTCAGGAAGCCCAGACTGCCCAGGGAGCTGTTGATAGAGTTCTACAGAGGAATTATTGAATCTGTCATTTGTAATTTCTATAACTGTCTGGTTTGACACAGCAACCAAACAAGACAGACACAGACTTCAACGGGTAGTTAGGACTGCAGAAAAAACAATTGCTACCAGCCTGCCTTCCATTGAGGATCTGTATACTGCACGGGCCAGAAAGAGGGCTGTGACTATATCTACAGACCCCTGACATCCTGGACATAAACTATTTCAACTTCTTCCCTCAAGACGATGCATTATACACCAGAACAACTAGACATAAGGACAGTTTTCCCCCCCACTCTGCTTAACAAGTAATTCCTACTGTCAATTCCTACTGTTAGTAAAGCTGCATTACTATGATACTCCTCATCTTTCCTATTAGCTATCATCTTCTTATGTCTATAACTTTGTTGCTTGTACCTTACAATTTATATTGTTTTTTAGTATCCTAGTATGATTTAAGTTGTTTGCTTAGGTAATATTCTGTGACTATCACTAAGTGTTGCATCTTATGATTTATGACGAATGTATTTTTATGTTGTTTTTGATCATGATTTATCACTATTGTATGTACACTGAGAGCTTATGCACCGGAGACAAATTCCTTGTGTGTCCAACCACACTTGGCCAATAAAAGTATTCTATTCTCAGTTCCAGGAAAGAACCCAAGATTTGGAAGCAGAGCGAGATTCATTAAAGATGGATTATGACCGACTGTTGGACAGGTACAGAACTGCTATCAAACAAAAGTAATCAAGTGGATTTTTTGGAACACGAAATATTTCCATTACGCATTCACATTGAGCTCTTCTCTAAGAGTTTGGGGATACCTTAAAATGCAGACCAAGACCTCCAAGGTCCCTTCCAACTCTGTTATTCTGTTATTCTACCCTGTTTCCCTGAAAATAAGACCCAACCAGAACATAAGCCCTAGCATGACTTTTCAAGATGCTCCTAATATAAGCCCTACCCCCAAAAAATAAGCCCCAGTGAAGATCGTCAGCCAGACGGATGCATTTAGTACCGTATTTCCCTGAAAATATGATCTAACTGGAAAATAAGCCCTAATGCGTCTTTTGGAGAAAAATATTAATATAAGATCCACTCTACAATGCCTTGGTAGATACTCTACAATGCCTTGGTAAGGCCACACTTGGAATACTGCATCCAGTTTTGGTCACCACGATGTAAAAAAGATGTTGAGACTCTAGAAAGAGTACAGAGAAGAGCAACAAAGATGATTAGGGGACTGGAGGTTAAAACATATAAGGAAAGGTTGATGGAATTGGGTATGTCTAGTTTAATGAAGAGAAGGACGTGGGGGGACATGATAGCAGCGTTCCAATATCTCAGGGGCTGCCACAAAGAAGAGGGAGTCAAGCTATTTTCCAAAGCACCTGAGGGCAGGACAAGAAGCAGCGGATGGAAACTAATCAAGGAGAGAAGCAACCTAGAACTAAGGAGAAACTTCCTGACAGTTAGAACAATTAACCAGTGGAACAACCTGCCTCCAGAAGCAGTGAATGCTCCAACACTGGAAGTTTTTAAGAAGAAATTGGACAGCCATTTGTCCGAAATGGTATAGGGTTTCCTGCCTGAGCAGGGGGTTGGACTCGATGACCTCCAAGGTCCCTTCCAACTTTATTATTATTATTATTATTATTATTATTATTATTATTATTATTATTATTATTATTATTATTATTATTATTATTATTATATTATTATTATTATTATTATTATTATAATATTATTATTATTATTATTATTATTATTATTATTATTATTATTATTATTATTATTATTATTATTATTATTATTATTATTATTATTATTATGGGGGAAACACGGGTATCTTACTTTTCCTTGATTTTCTATCACCCTTATGTCAACAGTTGCATCAATGCTGCTCCACAAAATCCAGATCAGGTGCCCCAAAAGGACAATGCTCCTTCTTTGGAAGATCAACTCAACTCAGCCATGGTAGAGAAGGGGATTCTAGAGGAGCAGCTAAAAAAGGAACAAGGTAAGGGATTGGTTGAAACCAGAAGCTTGCAGTGACTCTATGCAGCATCTTTGTGCAAAATGCAAGGCAGACCTAAGTGATTTTTTTTTAAAAAAAATGCAAATTTTGATTAAGGGAATCTAAATATACAGGTAGTCCTCAACTTATGACCACAGTTGAGCCCAAAAGTTATGTTGCTAAATGAGAAATTTGTTAAGTGAGCTTTGCCCCATTTTACAATCTTTCTTGCCACATTTGTTAAGTGAATCACTGCCGTTGTTAAATTAGTAACCCTATGCTAATGATGCACGTATGGCTACTGTACCTGAGGCTATCCATCTTGCTGTTGTTTGTCTCTTTTCTTCCACCTTTCTCAGCCTTTAAGCCTTCTCCAGTATAATGTGTCCAGAGGAGCTGAGTGGCCCAAGTGGTTGGAACACTAGGTAGCAGGTTAGCAAGCCCATGTTTGAGACCCAAAAACTGCTGTGGGGAAGGTTGAGCTCCTGGTCCTTCACTCCAGCTCCTCCAGGGACATGGAAGGCGCCTCCAACTGGGCTTCCCCAGGGCAATGGTGATGTCACTGGCTAATCCTTTCAACCCGGAAGCACCCCTGGCAATGTGTCCAGAGTAGGATAGTTTGAGCCTGGTCATTAGTTCCTCAAGGGAGAATTTGAGTTGATTTGTTCCATGAACCATTCGGTTGTCTTCTTGACTGTTCATGGTATTCTCGGGACTCTTCTCCAACACCAGAGTTGCAGACTATCCATATTCTTTCCATCTGTTTTTTCAAAGTCCAACACATACGCACAGATGCACACACATGAACATACACACACACGCACAACCTTTTCCTATACAACGCTCAAGATGACTTAACCACAAATAAAAAATACAATGGATAAAACATAAGAATAACAACAATGTAATAACAACATAACATAACATCTTCAATGAAGAATGTGTTGATTGGGCCAAAGCCAATCCAGTTTTAAAATATCCTAATTTTCTTTGCTTTGTTTAACAAGCTCAGAATGATGCGCTGAAACAGGAAGTCAACTCTTTTCAGGAGAGGCTGGCCACCTTGGAAAACCAGGCGCCAGAGGAACCGCCTCAGTCCAACGCAACTCAGGTAGGTTGTTATGAATCTAGGTTGAGCAGCAAAGGTAACAAAGCTTAAGCAAAGGGATGAGTGGTTTTTGAAGTAGTTTATCTTAATTCAATCTGAAAAGGGTTCTTTGAAGGTGCTCCTGTCTGAACAAGCAAGAAGTAAGTATGCTTGTAACCTTGCAAAACATTTCAGTGCAGAATACGAAAGCAGACAATACCAAGATAATATCGGTAGTAGATTGTGTTTCCTGAGTGGTAAGGTATCACATTGAGTTGCTTTGACAATTCCAAGCATTTTAAATTCCATATTTTGTTTTCTTTCTGTTTCTGCTTCTTCCTTCGTTCCTTCCTCCCTCCCTCCTTTCTTCCCTCCTCCCTCCCTCCCTCCTTCCTTCCTTCCCTCCCTCCCTCCCACCTCCCTTCCTCTTTCTCTTTCCATCCCACCTTCCCACTTTCCTCCCTTCCTCCCACTTTTCCTTCCTTCCTTTTTCTTTCCATCTCTCCCTCCGTCTCTTTCCTTCCTTCCTTCCTTCCTTCCTTCCTTCCTTCCTTCCTTTCCACCTTTCCTCTCTTCCCTCTCCTCCCTCCCTCTCTCTCCCTCCCTCCCTTCCTTCCTTTCCTCCCTTCCTCCCACTTTTTTCTCCGTTTTCTTTCCCTCCCTCCCTCCCTCCCTCCCTCCCTCCCTCCCTCCCTCCCATCCCTTCCCTTCCTTCCTCCCTCCCTTCCTTCCTTCCTTCCTTCCTTCCTTCCTTCCTTCCTTCCTTCTTTCTTTCTTTTCTTCCCACCCTTCCTCTCTTTCCTCCCCTCCCCCTCCCTTCCTTCCTTTCCTCCCTTCCTCCCACTTTTTCTTTCCGTTTTCCTTTCCTCCCCCCCTCCCCCCCCTCCCTTCCTTCCTCCTTCCTCCTTCCTTCCTTCCTTCCTTCCTTCCTTCCTTCCTTCCTCCCTCCCTCCCTCCCTCCTTCCTTCCTTCCTTCCTTCCTTCCTTTCTTCCTTCCTTCCTTCCTTCCTTCCTTCCTTCCTTCCTTCCTTCCTTCCTTCCTTCCTTCCTTCCAGAGTCTGTCAGCAGAAGTTCCAGAAAGAGATCAGGAAAAGATTGAAATCTTCATCCAGGACAGCCTCAAGCGACAACTTCATGAGGCTGAGGCTGCGCATGCAGAGACAGTGCTAGAACTGGAGAAGACACGCAACATGGTCATTTTGCAGCATCGCATTAATCGGGATTATCAGGTGCAACCAAAATATATCCAACACCTAAGATGGGGGACCGTGAGGATTAGCAATATATACAAATAAAATATTACTTGAGCAACAAGGTTGCTCTAGATGTATATTTACAATGTCCCAGTTAGATGAACAATGTTCTGTCTGAGGTTAAGCTTGGTTAGAACCCAATTTTGCAAATTTACATTTCAGTTGAATATACGTAGAATCTGTTGACTAACACTTAGGATGCAATGAAGGATTTGTTAAGGTCCATGATATTACCAATTCTCACCTCTTAGAAGATGCTCTCTGCCTCTGGTATCTTCCGTCGGATGAGGAGAGCACATCTTTCTCCTTCTGTCCTGGCCACTTTTTACAGAGGCATGATGGAGAGCATCTTAACAAACTGCATCAATGTTTGGTTTGGTGGTAGCAGAGCCTCAGATAGAAGGTCCATACAGAGAGTGGTAAGGACAGCCGAGAAGATTATAGAAAGCTCACTTCCCGTGATTCAGGAACACTGCTGATAAGCGCTTATATGTGCTTAGAGCTCGAAACATTGTTAGAGACCCCAAACACCACTTCATGGTCTGTTTCTATTGCTCCCCTCTGGGAGGAGGTTTTGAAGTATTTATAGCAGGACTACTACATTCTGTAACAGCTTTGTTCCCTCTTGTAAATTTGCAGGATTCTTTTTTTTTTTTTTGCCATGCAAATTCGAACTAGACTGTGATAATAATAATATAATAATAATAATAATACTATAATAATAATAAGAATAATAAAATAATATAATAATAATATAATAATAATAATAATACATAATAATAGAGTTGGAAGGGACCTTGGAGGTCATCGAACGTCCAACCACTGCTCATTGCAGGAAACCCTTACCATTTCTGACAAATGCTGTCCCAATTTCTTTCTTCTTAAAAAAAACTTTCCAGTGTTGGAGCCATTCGACCGCTTATGAGGCGGTTTGTTTTCCACTGGTTAATTTTCTTAACTGTATGAGTTTCTTCGTTCGTCATCCAGGTTGCTTCTCTCCTTGGACTCGTTTTCCATCCGTACTTCTTGTCCTGCCCTTAGGCGCCTTGGAGAATATCTTGACTCCTCTCTTTGTGGCACCCCCTGAGATATTGAATACTGCTATCATGTCACCCATAGTCCTTCTTTTCATTAAACTTAGACATACCCAATTCCAGCAGACGTTCCTGGATATGCTTTAGACTTCCCGTCCCCTATATCTTTGTTTGCCTTCTCTGCACTCTTTCTAGAGTCTCCACATCTTTTTTTACATCGTGTGCCGCAAACTGGATGCAGTATTCCAAGTGTTGCCTTACCACAAGCATTGTTTAAGTGTATTAATACTTCACGTGATCTTGATTCTATCCCTCTGTTAATGCAGCCCAGCACTGTGTTGGCTTTTTTGGCACCTGCAGCACACTGCTGGCTCATATTTAAGTGATTGTCCACTAGGACTCCGAGATCCCTCTCACAGTTACTACTATTGAGCACGTTACCCCCTATACTATACCTGTACATTTGGTTTTTCTTGCCTAAATGTAGAACCTTACTTTTTTCACCATTGAATTTCATTTTGTTAGATAGCGCCCAATGTTCAAGTCTGTCCAGGTCCTCCT